>JANQBM010000004.1:4312821-4329482 GCA_025594535.1 Erythroxylum domingense | reverse complement strand
CCCCCCCCCCCCCCCCCCCCCCCCCCCCCCCCCCCCCCCCCCCCCCCCCCCCCCCCCCCCCCCCCCCCCCCCCACAGGTCGATGATTAGAGATTTTTTGGGCTCACATATTTTGGGTTAAAGATTAACCAATTAACTCCATCTTGTGATAGTTTTCTCTTAGATCAACTATTTTGTTTAGTTAAAATAGAATTAGAAATAAGTTTTCTAATATACACAAACTAATTAATTTAGTTAAATTAGTTTCTAATTAAAATAATGTAGTTTTTATAATAAATTAAATTTAAAACTAATTTGTTTAGTTAAAATAAATTTAAAAATAAGTTTATTTTCGTTGAATTAAAATTAGACATATGTTTTCTAATTAATCAATACTAATTTGTTTAGTTGAAATTAGATAGAAGTTTAATTAGAAATTAGTTTCTAATTAAATCAAGATAAATTGATTAGTTCAATTATAATTTAGATTAGAAATAAGTTTCTAATTAATTAGATATATATAGCATAATTTGATTAGTGCAATAAAATTGCTAATAGAATTAAATTATTTCCATTCTATGAGCATGAGTTCGCTATGTGTTAGACAAAATAATTTGCTTATTTTGTGCACTCTTCTGATTCCTGAAAATTTGTTTTTTAGGAAGACGCCTATTATTAAATAGACGCCTAAGCTTATTCGATGTGAGGCACAGAAGAGACGTATTGGCAACATGTATGTACAATTAGTTAACATGCGTTTAATGCCTGGAGATGATGTAACACAACATGTTATTTCAGTTAATAACATGATGCAAGAGTTATACTTTGGAGGTTGTCTAGCTTATGCAAATGTTAAAGTAAAGTACATGACTTTGGTTGCGACATTACCTCAACCTCAAGGAGAACTGTTACTAATGCTCTGGAATAATATGCCTAACAAGAAGACTTATAATTTGTTAGTGATAACATTTATTAAAGAGATGAGTTGAAGGAAGATGATTAGGACTTTATATCCTATAGGTCTTCCAATGGAAATAGTAAGAGCTATTATACATCGAGCTTCGCAAACTGTGTCTTGCAAACTCGTTTCCGCGTAGGGTTCGTTACCTATAGATTGTTCATAGGATGTAGTACATTTACATACAATATGTAGTTTTATAAGAAAAAAGTCTTGATATTTATGTAATATGTTTACATATATTTTATATAGGAATTCGTCTAGAGTAAGGTAATTAGGATTCGATTGTTCTATGAATGATGACTAAACACATTAGTGGACTTTTGATTTCATAAGCAATTGTGATCAAATTATTTACTCTATGAACGATTAATATGACATTAATGTGTATATATATTTCTTTCTTATTATTGAAACTTAGTGTTTCAAAATGGCTATTGCTTCAAAGAATATTGTTGCTAAACTCAATAGGGGTGAGGAACTCAATGGTGACAATTATGAAATTTGGAGTATGAAAATCCAATATATGTTGGAGGAGAAGAAGCTCTTGAACTATTAAACCTAACCATGGAAGTTCCTGAGGAGGGCATTAAGGCCCAGCATAGGAGGGACCTTGATGCATATGAATTGTGGAAAAAGAACTCTTTAGCTCACATTACGTTGTTGAGTAGCATGGATAATGATATCATGCGAGAGTTCCGTAAATTCAAAATTGCAAAGGACATGTAGCCCGCATTAGCTGTTTATTTTGGAGGTGCTTCAGTGACCAAAATGAGGTCATTTACAATTAAGTTTGATACTTATAAGAAGCGCCCAGATGATACAATGCAAAAATATTTGAGGCAAATGTCCAACATGGTAAGTGAGTTACGTAATGTTGGTTATGACGTGATGTTGTCATGAGCTTTCTAATAAGCAACAAGTACAAGTTGTGATTCGTTCATTGCCTCAAAGTTGGGAGCATATGAAGATGCACCTAACTCATAATGAGAACATCAAGACAATGGAAGATGCTACAAGATGTCTTCTGAGGCATATGCAGTTAGTTCTAGATCACATGGAGCTATGAACAAGAAACGCAAGCATTATAGTGGACACAAGTGGAAAAAGAATAAGAAATTCAACCACTCTCCTCAGGAATTCAAGAAGAAAAAATGGAACTAACGTGGAAAGGGAAAGCATCCTTTCAAGAAGAAGAATATGGAACATGTAAAGTGCTATACTTGTGGTAAAAAGGGCCACTTTGCTCAAGATTGTACCAAGCCTAAGAAGGTACAGCTTTATAGTACAAACATTTGTTCTGTGAATGTTTCTTGTTCTATTTTTCTAACTAAATCACATCCTTTATAGATTTCAGACTCAAGAGCAACCAAACATGTAGTGATGCCTTTGTTGAGTTTTGTAAACTCCCACATGGTAGTCGATGACTTTATGTAAATGACAATTCCAGAGTTGCTATACAAGGAATTGGTACGTGTAAATAGGATATGCGTGAAGGGAGACCCCTTATCCTATATGAAGTATTATATGCTCCACAAATGCGTAGGAATTTTTTATCTGTGTTGATAATAGTTAGACTTGGTTTCAATATAAATTTCCACAGTGATGGAATAGATTTGCATCTTGGATCTAGTTATTATGGTCATGGTTTTTTATATGATGGTTTTATAATACTGGATGTGTTTAAGGAAAATAATAATATTATTTATTCATTATTTACATCTAGTAATTCCAACAATGATACAACTTTATGGCATGCTAGACTATGTCATATTGGTCAAAATCGAATCATTCGATTAGCTAAAGAAGGATTTTTAGGTGATCTAAATCAAGTAGATCTACCTACATGTGAGCATTTTTTAGCTGGTAAAATGGAGACAAAGCTATTTGGAAAGGAAACACGAGCATTATATCTGTTACAATTAATTCATTCTGACATCTGTGATCCAATAAATGTAAGGGCTAGCGTGGGGCCATTTATTTAATCACCTTCATAGATGACTATACTCGGTATGGTCATGTCTATTTGATTTCTCATAAATCGAAAGCATTCGATTGTTTCATAAAATATATGAACTTGGTTGAGAATCAATTAGATAAGAAAATAAAAGCATTACGAACTGATTGTGGACAAGAATACTTATATAACAAATTCAAGGCTTTATGTTAAAAGAAAGGAATAGACAGACAACAAACAATTCCTAGAACCCCACAACAAAATGGTGTCGCTGAAAGAAGAAATAGGACGCTATTAGAAATGATTAGGTCCATGATGGCCCAAGCAAATTTATCAATCACTTTTTGGGGTGATACGTTGCTAACAGCCATCTATGTACTTAATCATGTGCCCACGAAATCAGTTATTGGCACACCTTATGAGTTGTGGATTAGTAGGAGACCTGACATGTAAAGTCTCAAACCTTGGGGGTGTGTAGCCTTTGCTCATGATCCCTCTCACAAACATGGGAAATTAGGCCCAAGAGGGAGAAAAAGTATTTTTATTAGATACTCAGAACACTCAAAAGGATATGTGTTCATTGGTGAACAAGGTAATGAAGGAGTAACTGAATTTGAATCATGAGATATAACATTCTTAGAGAATGATTTTCCCAAGCAAGGAAAAATAGGTAAAAACTTATTGTTATATGAGACGCTTAATCAGAATGATTCTATTATGAAGAATTAAGATGAGGAACTTCAACCAAGTGGGAGCAATTCCATAGATAAGTTCTCTATGATAACTGATCTGAGTGGGAGGAATCAAATCAATCATAAATTTGTTTATGATGAACCTCGTTTAAGAAGAAGTAATCGAGGAATAATTCCCCGATGTCTTTTCGAGATTGAAGGAGAAATTAATATGATTGTTCACAAGAGGAAGAAGAGCCAAGGAATGTAAAAGAGGCTCTTACTGGCCCTGCTAAAGAAGAATGGATGAAAGCAATAAAAGAAGAAATGACTTCTTTAAGCTCCAATCAAGTATGGGACTTGGTTGACCTCCCTAAATGGCGCAAAGCAATTGGGAACAAGTGGGTTCTCAAAATCAAGAGAAAAGCTGATGGCAGTATCGAAAGATACAAGGCATGCCTTGTAGCAAAAGGATATACACAACAGGAGAGAATTGATTATGAGGAAACTTTTTTACCTTTTATGAAGTTTGCTTTAATTCATCTTATTCTAGCTATAGTAGCCAGTATGGATCTTGAATTGCATCAAATGGATGTAAAAACTACTTTTCTCAATGGAGAATTAGAAGAAGAAATCTATATGGAACAACCTGAAGGTTTCATCAAGACAGATCAAGCAAATAAGGTATGTCAGTTATTAAAATCGATTTATAGCCTGAAGTAGTTTTTAAGACAATGGTACATTCATTTTCATAACGTACTCATTTCGTATGATTTTCAAATGATCGATGAAGACCATTATGTGTATGTTAAGAGATCCATAGATAAATTAACGATTTTATCTTTATACGTGGATGATATATTGATTGCTTGTAATGACTGTGTGTTCCTTAAGCAAATCAAAGATCGGTTATCATCTAAATTTGAAATGAAAGATATAGGAGAAGCGGTATACATTTTTGGAGTCAAGATTTCAAGAGATCGTTCAAAGAGATTGTTATCGCTTTCACAAGTGATGTATATTTAAAGAATTCTTGAACGATTTCGTATGCAAGATTCCAAACCAATTGATAATCCTATTGCTAAAGTTGAAGGCCTTAGTAAGAGAAATTCCCCGTCAACGCCACAAGAATGGGAACAAATGAAGAATGTTCCCTATACCAGTGCAGTTGGAAGTCTAATGTATGCAATGATGTGGACAAGACCAAATATTTGTTACGCTATTGGAATGGTGAGTAGATATCAATCAAATCCAGGCCAAGCACATTAGAAAACAGTAAAGAGAATATTAAGGTATCTAAAGGAAACTGTGGACTATGCATTATGTTATTAAGGCAATGATTTACGTATATAAGGATATACAGATGCAGACTGGGGAGAAGATTTAGATGAAAGAAAATCTACCTCAGGATATGTATTCTTACTAAACCATGGAGTAATATCATGGAAAAGTAAGAAACAATCTTGCGTAGCATTATCCACAATGGAAGCTAAATTTATAGAATTCTCAACTACAATACAAGAGGTTGTGTGGCTTCATCGATTCTTAGTGAATTTGGGAGTCACTAAAAGCGAAATTGATTCAATGACCATTAATTGTGATAGTCAAGCTGCAATCGCTTATACTAAAGACAACAAAATTCATTGTAAGACAAAGCACATAGATACCAAGTATAATTATGTTAAAGATATAGCTGCACGAAGAGAAGTGAATATGAAATATATATCTACACGAGATATGATCGCAGACCCAATGATAAAGCCAATTTCCAGAGATGTATTCATTGGGCATGTAAAGTCACTAGGACTACGTAAATGTTGACATGTACTAATAAACATTTCTCTATGTATATTCACTCATAATAATGTCATATTTTGGATATAATGTATGATGAAGATTATACATTGTGTATTATTTGATTCATGAATATATATGTTTTGCACAAATATATTTTGGGATGAATCACAAGTATAGGAGACAGATTAGAGATTGGCCCTCTCACACGGGAAATAATCTCTAGCGAGTTAGAGATGAGACATGTTTAAAGTTTATTATCTAGGTGATAATTGAAAGCGAGAAAATTAAACCATAAACGTCACAAGGAAATTGGTTCCAAGTGATTTAACGATCACTATATCTGTCTTACGTTGTCAGATGTGAGTTTTGAATGGGTTTTTTAGTAGATAAGTGAACTCAAGTTAAACATTAAGTATGTTTGAACTATCATCTGCACGGTATTTCTTAAATGAAATATGTTCAAGTTAAATGAAGTGGGTAAACACCATAGCACATGGCTCGTACCATATATGCAAAATTGACTACAAAAGGGATTAATGTAAGTCTCTATATATCATCTTACATTGTGTAAAACCTTTGAGGTTAAGAAGAACCTCGTCATATACCCTTATAACTCTTGTCTCATTCTTAAGAATTGAATTTAAGATTTGCTACTTTAGATTATTGCCAAAAGATCATGCAAGATGCGATCCTATAGAATAATTCTAGGAAAGCAAATTAAATTTAATTCAAAAGAGAATTGAGAATAGAGGAAGGTCATTTATTTAGATCATTAACTCGCATGAAAAGTATTCATAAATGGTCATTGTCTCTTTAGTAGAGAACTTGAATACAATCATGACATAAGAAATTAAATGAGGTTAAAGGAAAGTGCAAAATGCGAGATATGACCTAGGGTATAACATATGTCTACTCAAGGACACATAAGTCCTAGGATCAATTTGTTAATCGAGATGTCATATACTCCTAACAAATATATGGCAATGTGCTCTCGTCGTATGTTGATCACACATGTTATTGATTATTGAACAAGTATGCGCACTGCAGAGTTTTTTTTAATTAGATTAAAACTCGTCATGTGTGAGTAGGAGATAATGAATCAATTTACACCCATGAGAGGTATTGGAGTAATTGTTCTTTAAATAACTACCAACGGTAGTTATGTTGTTTGAATGTTAAAAACCAAAGAACAAAAAGATGAAACTAACTTCTGGTGTGTCTCTTCTGTACTTGTGCTGTTTCATACGAAAAAGAAGCGAAAAAATATTTTCTGCAATATTGTGCTTTAACCGGTGGAAATTCAATATAATCCAAGTTTGTGATTTTGTTTTGTATGCATATGCAAAGATCTTGTTTTAATAATTTATGTGATTATGTTCTTTGCAATTTAGATATTGTTGATGTGTGTAATGAGCCTTAACCCACTCAAACCAATGGAAGATGAGGTCACCGTCCCTGTTAGAATTGGAATTGTCAAATAAAGTTGTCAATATGGAAAAAGCATACTTAAGTAACTCGGCTTTGGTTTTTATGTAACGTGCTTGGACTATGTTCTACCTACTCTTTACAAAATTTTAATGTTCGTTAATGACTGATTAACGAGCAATTTTAGAGTAGTTCAAAGAGTATTTCGATTAAGCCACCATCCCTTGAATACCCTTCAACTTTACCAAGTTAAACGTTGAAGTGACCAGTTAATATTTGTTTTTTCCCCAAAGAACTCACAAAATGGAATTTCATATTTTGATATTATAATTTCATTTTGTGGTTTTAGTTTTAAAAAGTGTCATATAAAACCTAATTTTGCTAATTCTGCGTTGGTCAAAAACTAATAATTAAGAAAGATATCTAGTTTAAATCATATATTTAATATAATTGAAATTAGTATTTAAAGCTAAACTAATGTTTATTTTTCTATTTAAAATTTAAGTGAATGCGTCTTCACTCACCACTTAAAGGAAACCTGCGTTTTTCAAATGTATGTTTGGACTTTTCTATTATTTATTTACTTTTTACATACGAAAACAAGGGCCTTTTCACTTTGTATATTCACTAGAAGAGCGTTGTTCTTTACGTAAACGTTTCTGCTTGATGCTAAAGCCCAGTCATATTTTGCCTAGAAGGAAGCTGCGTAATCATCTTCTTCTTGTTGTTATATAAGGAAAGACCCAAGTTCGGCTAAACACAAATGTACGTACGTCAGCTCCGCGATGAGGCTGTTTCTGAAGAACGTTCGTGTTACCTTGCAACTTGCAAGAAATGGGAGAGAGCGTATAGATATAATTTTCCAGGGAGTTTAGTTTCAGAATGCTACCTTTTCCTTGTACTCTGGAGCTTATTTAATATTTGATAGAACAGTTTCTAATATTTTATAGGCCTCGAGTAGATTAAAAAAAGACTTAATTTTTTATTAATTAATTTCATTTTTTCATTAGCTGCTAAAAGGTTTCTATTGTCATTTTCAGCGAGTAACAGTGCCTTAATTTAGCATTAGTTAAGATAAATTATGTTATGTTTTGTTACATTTTATAAAGAATTCGCGAACTTCAAGATCAATGTCCCAAGTCCATCATCACCTTCGTGGAAAAACTCTTGAAGACATGATTAGTGGCACCGAAAGTTTCACCATCAGTAACTTGTGATACATCCTATTCGCCTACTTAAATAATGGTTACTTTTTGATGCAAAAGTATTTCAGACCACAACTAGTTAATACGGTTCATAGTTAGTTTAATGTAAAGGGTTTATCAAACTGAAACAATGGTTAACTTTAGAAGTAACGCGTCATGTCTGTCAACTGATCCAATATTGTGGATTCATTAAAAAGAGCATGACAAACAAAATCTTTTGCTTTCTATAGGATTGGCGTAGGTCTAATCTTCTTACACAGAACCACAGACTCTTGAATCAAGCTAGCATTATAACAGGTTTAATAGCGGTGTTTGATCCAAAGTTTGTTTCTGTGTCAGCATCTCCGAAGTTTGGGTCTCAGGAAGGTTCATTCTCCTCCGAATCCTGACAAACATTGACGGCGCTTGACGAGCCTTCGATGGCCAAAACAATCCATAAAAAAGTCTCCAAACATTCTCTTCTTTTCATGTCCTAAAAGTTGTGCTCCACTCAGTAAAAGCCACCGGTTAGCACTTAGCCCAATCAATTGGCCGAAACACATTGATTTAGCTATTGACTTGCAACACATTAATGATCACGAGATGGTCAATCTCGTTACGGCTTGACCTCTAGAGTATTATTCTTTACACTGCAAGTTAATACAGTCTGGGGCCATCCCTAATATAAACCTGAAAAATTCGTGATTTTCTCCAGTCAAGAAAGGCATACTTGTGTCGGCCGAACATGAATTGAACCCAAGGAAAGAAACCCCCACGAAACCCCCTACCCACGCACGAATAATCAAATCGTATACATATATGCAATCTCTCTAGTCATCTTCGCATCTTTTCACTTCCCACCATCATCACCACCTCAACGATAAGAAGAACGAGATTATTGCCACTAACTACAGTCTGTCATACATGGGCAACTGCGTGTTCAAAGGTTATGGATCAGAGGTTGAAGAAATTATCAGAGTGGCGACAACAAACGGTGGAATCATGGAGCTGTATGCACCAGTCACAGCAGAGTGCATAACGAACGAGTTCCCAGGTCACGCCATATATCGTAGTCGCGACCCTGACTCTCAAGAACCTCTTCTCCACACCGACGAGCTTCACGGTGGCCAACTCTACCACCTCCTCCCTCTCAACGCCAACAAAAACACATTCACTACTCAACAAGACAACAATGTCTCTGACAGTGGTAGGATTTTTTCGTCAATGTCTAAAAAGACGCCATACCGCATGTCGTTTGATAACCAGAGGATACAGAAGCAACCAAAGGAGGCTGGTCATGAGGTGTTTCCAAGGTATAATAGTACAGGGGTTTGGAAGGTGAAGTTGGTGATAAACCCAGAACAGTTGGCGGAGATTCTGGCTCAAGAAGCACGAACAGAGGAGTTGATAGAGAGCGTGAGGACGGTGGCTAAATGTGGGAATGGAGTGTCTAACTATTCCTCCGTGGCTAGCTCTGATCAGTGGAGTATGTGCAGTAGCTGGAAGGGATCATCTGAAAATAATTAATGTGCATAGCCATTAATTTACTTGTCCTAATAATTTAATGACTTTAATTCTTTTACTCTAGGTGGATTTTTCGTCTTTATATCAGGGTTTAATAGTTCAGTTTATTGTAAATTTCTAAATTGTTGATCATTTTTCTAGTTAAGTTCATGTTTGGTGATCGCTGTCATTGTTCGGTAGCCTGCCAAACTTACATGAATTCTCCAACATTGAACATAAAGTATAACAGAGAAATAACCATCCTTAAGATTTTCTAGATACTGATTGATCCTGACAGATAAAGAAGATTTGTTATATGGATGAAACATGTCTGAAAGTTCGTTCTCAACAACAAATACAATAAAATTAAACCAGAGAAATTAGATGTAATAAGTAGAAGCATTTAAGGAGAGCAAAACAGAAGTACTAGGTAAGGATGCTTCCTTTGAATGATGGGAATTTGGAGGGGTAGGAGAGGAAGGATAATATGAATTAAGATGAAACTTCACAAAGATAAACTGTAAGTTGTTCATGTCATCAAAATGTTTAAGAGGGTTGGGATTGATCGAACTTGAGAAAGTGATGACTACCTACTGAGAACATAGGCAATGAGCTTAGGTTCAGCCCCATATCTACCTCATTCACGATCCAGATCATTTCAAATATACTTTTTTAATTTTTAATTAAGAGGTAGCTTCACATGATCGATACTATTGCATCAACCAGTCGTGGTTAAACTATTTCAAACATTGGCATGGTGTTCATATATGGTGGAAGTAAATAGGGCCTGTAACGTATGTGAACTCGATATTAGGCTGACGGAGGTCGAACTCGAACTATAAAGGTAGCCGGAGTGTAACATTGGACAACCAACAACTGAGATCCATTTAAGCTTGTATTAGAGCAATGAGTTAATGTTCACCCGAACTTTCTGCAACAAGACAAGGAAAATAGCTGTTCTCCAGAAAATGATAATGCTTAATGTCTTTTGTTACAGTTTTATCGTTTAGCAAATGGTGTCCAATACTGGGCCAGCTGTGCTCGCAGAAAGAGGATAGGATTCGAAGGCTTGAAAGGATCTTGGAGTCAAAATGTGGACCTATAAGTGGTATCACAACCCAAGCATTAGCTTGCAATATCTGCAATTTCTCGTAATGTAAACTTTGTCCATTTCCCATGCATGTAGCTATAACGCCTGATTCATAATTTATTCCGACTTATATTACTTTTCTCACGTCGGCGGACACTTTCCCTTCAGTATGCTAATCAATTTTACTCCAATGTTGAAGGATGAAAAATTAGATCAATCTTAATTCAAATTAATTTAAATTTAATTAATTAAATTTGATTTAATTGAATTTAGAAGTAATAAGTTTTTAAGTGTAATTAATTGCAATAAATTTTTAAAAATTAAATTAAATTAAGCTAAAATTCACAAATAAAATTAAAATTTTATATTGGAAATATTGGAACATCAGTAGTGATTGACTTGAGATTTTATGTCGGGGAAATTGGAACCAACAACAATGAAAAGTCAAAGTTTACAACAACAAAAAAGGAAAATGGTGAAAGAACATGCTGATGCTATCAGGGTTTTAGTTGAGCCATATGGATCACTATGATAATCAAGGTTACACTATACTAGGGAAAAAAACACCAAAACGATGTCGAGTAAGAAAAAGAAACATATGAGGACAAAACAGGTAAATATAATGTAGGCGATAGAATGATTTCGTGTGCTGCGCAGTCCATGAAGTCCTTTGGACAGTGCAAATACATTACTCAATTAGGAGTATAGGCACGTGGTGGATTATCAAACATGACATGGTTGTGTTGGTTGGAATTTGGAAATATATACTACTTTGCTTTCATTTCCTTTGTGATGTAATTGATGAATACGAAATATTATCCCATTATACCAACATCAAATTAATAATACACAATTCCCAATTAATACTAAAATTAATAGTGGGAACAAAGAATCGTCAAATACTAATACAAATTTAAGATTTTATTTTTAGCTTAAAATCAGATTTCGATAATATCAATTACATATCTTAATTAATTGAATTATTTCATCAATTACGGTGAGACAAATTTATACAATAAAAATTTAATACAAACATCTTTTGCTGAAAATATATTCTTGATGAATATTTGAATCAATTTTAATTTAATTTAGCATAACTCGTCATCTTTATTTAAGTTTGGGAGTTTCAAATTCACGTAAAATGCTAAAAACATCACAGCAAAAAGTACTTTAAGCAACGTATTTTAAAAATGTGTTATTAAAAATTAATATAAAGCAACAATTTTTAAAGTATTGTATTTAATAATATTTAAAGGTAACGAAGGTATTGATTTGTTGATACAAATAATAAAGGACAACAAAATTTTAAATATATTGCAATAAAATCTTATATATACAATACTTAGAATTGCTGCTATAATTGCAGGCGTCTATTTATTAAAGGATATTTACTAATATTACATATTTACGTACTAATGTATACTTAAAATATAAAATTTCTCTATTTAATAATGAGTATTTAAAATATGTTTAAAAAATTAAAATACTTACCAATTTTTATTTAGTAAAATTAAGGCACATTCCTCCTAAATACACAAAAGTAATGCAGTATATACACATATAAAAATATTTACCTATCCTTTTTTTTAAATTAAAAATTGATTGTATTAAATAATAGCGAAGGAAAGTAATTGTACAGTAAGCTTACTCCCCTACGTCGAAAGTGTGCAAAACGACGACACAATGAGAAAAGAAAGCAAGAACACTCGAACGATGCAAGGAAACAAACAGAAAGCTCAGACGACAGCATATCAAGAGGACAGTCAGAGAAGCTTTCGGCTAAGGGCTTATACTTCGAATGGTTACTGATATGCTATTAATGGGGTCATCAAAGCTTCATTCTTCTCTGTTCTCTCTTCTCTTTGCTTTAGTTCAACAATCTCTATATCTCATTACAGAAAAATGTTCTCCTAATATGAAGTACCCACGTCCCTAAACTAGGGTCTGTCACTAAATTCTCATATAGCCCATTAATTTTTCATGATTATTCTATCTAGGTTAATCCCAAATTTCTGAATTTATGCATTCCTGATAGGGCTATACTCGTGAATTGGGGAAGTAACAATAGGTCAAAACTTATCGGTGGTGTTATAGCTAATAGAGAATGAGTTTGATTACCCTGTTATTTGTAACGTGAAATAAAAGCATAAAGTTCGGATCTTTGGTTAATGGGGCGATTGACATTTGCTTGGCTCCATGAGAAGTCCAACATATGATTTATACTATTCTTGTCCCCAAATACAATGCATCAATGTTTCAGTTTATGGGATTTATTATTTTCTCACATCTATGGGCATGACCAGATATATCTTCTTGATTGTGATTGTATAATGTTTGTGCATTTGCTGGATGGTTATGCCTTTTGTTTATTATCATTTCTTGCAACTTGTTCCAAGTATCTGAGCATATACAATACCTGGTAGTACATTTGATACCTTGTTTCTGTTATCTATTAGCACAGATCAGTCAGTGGATATCAGTGACAGTTCGGGATGGTGATACTAGGGACCTCCCTTTCTTTGTAAGTTGCTCTTTTCCTATGATCTAATCTACAAGTAGCCTGGTTCTTTGGAAAGAGTAGTTGAGTGCATAAATAATAGATATGTTCGTAGTGAGGTTTAGCTCCTTGTAAATGACTCTAAGGTGAACTATTTGATCCGTAACTAGGGGATTAAGAATTCCGATCTTATCTACATTAACTAGAACTAGGATTTTGCCATTAGGAGGAGCATTGTAATTGTCTACTAGTTTACAACAGCTTGGCAAAATACTAAGTATATTGCAATTGTCACATTTGATTCGAGATTTCAAAATGCCATAAACAAAAATATCGACATTGTCAGTCTATGTAAGTTATTGTCAGTCCCTGCTTTACTAATCCTTCTATCAGAGTATATGAAGAATGCAACTATAAAAATATCGACATTGTCCATATGGTAAGATCAAGTAACTTAGCAATCTTGCTTCCTTGGGAATCTGTCTACAAAAATTGATACTCTTTTTTTTTTTTTGATTAATAAGGGGCCAAAGCCCAAGGAAAACTACATACGAGTGAAACAACCCAAACCGACTCCAACAGAGTCAGCAAATAGAATCAAGCTAAGACCCTCAATGCGGTTACAAAAGAAATGATAGCCTAAAGATAATTCAGGACTATAGTTAGCCAATCTGTCCGCACAGCGATTGCCCTCTTGATATATACGACCAACACGAACCTACCACGATCTAGAGATGAGATCCATGATAGCATCATGATAACAAAAATTGATACTTGATAATGTCTTCAACTGCAAACTAAATGTCAAAGCATGGGAATTCATGTTATGTTTGTGCTTTCTAGCTGCCTCTAGGTACTGTCTTAAAATTTTCCTAGCATTGTCCTAACGTTCCTCATAGCATTCCATTAGTTTTACAAATCTGCATATATGTTTTAGTTTATATCATGTGTAGGCTGGTGGACTTCTGTTCCTTATTCATGTGGATGTAGAGTGAATTCAACATAGCACAAAATTCCTAGCTTGTCATCTCTTATTCCTATTAGTTTATAGGAAATTATCTTCAAAACCCGTTGCTCCTTTGGTTTTTATTTTGCGCATATATTATAAACTATTTATGTTCTATTTGTGAGCTATAAGTTAGGTTCACGTTCTAAATTACGCTTGGTTTCCTTTTTTATCTCCATAGTGGCGAGGGTCTAATTTGTTCTTACGTCAGCCTGCTCTTTAAGATATTAAGGTTATTGGAATTATGCTTATCAGAAGCATAAAGAAGAAAGGCTATAAGAGATTACACTTTTTTACTATCTTCTTTGTTTGCAGGGGAAGGCAATAGTATGATCAGATCTAATTGAGGTTTGATAAGATTTTAGATGACAGTAACAAAGTTGTGAAACCTGCTTTTTAAGTTGTTTAATTTCTGGTTCAAGATAACCCACTTTACATGCTAAACCAGATGACAATAACAAAGCAGGGGCTGTTTTCTTTCTTGTTTAACAATGGTTCTATTAGGATTGCCTAAATGTTATTTAATTTAAAATTTTAACACAGATTTTATATCTTTGTTTGTCCATCTTTCTTTTTCTTTATTCTTATTTCAATATGTAACTAGTTGATGTGAATATTTTGTTGGTGTGCAGCATTTGATATCAGTGTTGATTGAATCAATGTTGAGTTTATTGGGTTTTATCTCAACATAACCTCAGACATGAAGATTGATTAAGGTTTGGCTGCCAATGAATGCTATATTTGTTGGGATGCTCATTACAAACATGTTTAGGTATGGCAATTTTTTTCAATTTGTTAGCACTTATAGCACAAGCATCACAAAACAAACATTATCAAGTTAATACTACAATTTTAGCTACTAATTAATAATTCTTCTATTTGTCCTACATCACTCCTTTTACTATCAAAGTCTTTACTGTTCAATGTGTTGTGCTTCTGGATGTCATTTGGACTAAGAACTGCTAATGGGACTGTCACACTTCATTTTGTTTAATTTCTAGGGTAGAAGTTTCTTTTGTGACAATACCAGATGTTCTTGTTGGACTGCAAAATATAACTTGTAAATTAGATGTTCTTTTCTCTTTAGATGTATTCCACTGCTCAATTGATTGATTAGACTGCTTCCAACTTCATTTCAAGAGAATGATTTCACTCCAACTTCTAGCCTTCTTGTGAGATCCTGAATGATTTCGTTTCCTTAACTCACTGTTGTTGTACATTATCTTGTTATCTTTTTTTAAATTAATTGCTTATGTTCATGCTTTCTAAATTTGTTCATAAAAAGAATTGAATTATTATGTTGTTAGTTTTTGAACTATATTATTTTTCTTGATTAAATTAAGGTCACAATAAAGTAGTTTGTATTTCATTTTTTAGATATATAAAATTGTTTGTAAGCATAGTAGTTTTACAATTCTAATATACTTTTTGTTTCTGTATTTTGGTTGGATGGTACTGATTGGGAGTGGATAAGGAGATACTTCATGAAGAATTTTGGAGTGCTCATACATATTAGTTTTATTTATTATTTAGATAATTCATTTATATACCATATGGAATGGTGGTATATGTTGTAGATGAATATTCTAGCTAGTGATTTTTTGTTATTGTATTTTGAATATATTAAATGTTAAAATTTTCAAGTCCTTGTGGACTATATATTATATATATATGCAATTTTTTTGGTCGTTTACCTTTGATAATATGTACGTTAATATCTATATATTGCTTTTAATGTATATATGGATGTTGCCTACAAAATGATAAGAGATTGCTTTTACGATAAATATTATTGATATTGCTTTTACGTTAAATATTATTGGTAACGAAAGAATAAATTATTGCTTTTATTGTTACAAATTGTTGCTTAAAAAATTTCACTTTGTTGCCTTATCTATTTAACGTTGTTGCCTAAAAAGACTTAAAGTGTTACAATATCTATTTAAAATTGTTACCATAGTTTGAAACTAATGTATTGTCTTAATTAAAACTTAAAGCAACATTTTTTATTTTGTTGCCTAATCAACAAATTCTATTGAATTATACTTATTGCAACACCATTTTTTGTAATGATACGAAATATATTGCTTTAATAAAAAGAACGATAATTGTACTTATAACTACGCTTTTGTCTGTTACTTAAAACATTTTTTGCTGTAGTGAAAAGACATATTTAATTAATATATGTTTTAAATATATAAGGAGATAAATCTTAATCAAAAACCAACTAAATTTTATGAGAGTTGAATTTGAACTTTATTAAGATATCTAGAATCTAAGTATAGTTCTTAAAATTTTGTTTTGAAGTATCCTAGGAAAGAATGTTTTCCAAGATTAAACCAATTGCTTGGAAGAGATAATTCTTTGCCTTTAAATCCTTTAATTGTAGTCCACATTCTGATTTTTGCCCATCTATTAATATTGTTGTTAGTTTATGCCTTTGCAGTCAATTTATTTTGGTTGTAATTTTATTTGTATGACATTATTATTATTCAATAAAAGGCATACTTTATCTTTGTGTATTTGTTAATTATTTAATTATTAATCATAAAGATAAAATCCATAGAATAATTATTATGCAATTAGAAATTATAA
>JANQBM010000004.1:4290500-4304125 GCA_025594535.1 Erythroxylum domingense | reverse complement strand
TTCAATTATAAATCAATCACTAATTAGCAAGAACGAACATGATTGGATGATAAGAGTAGACACTGTATCCATACTCTGTCTAATTAGAATATTGAATGACAAAAGGATTAAATTATACATTATAATCATGCATGGACAGGTTAAACCAATTACTATGACATTCCTGATAATTGAGTAATCATGACATGTTGCTAGACGTCAATCATGATTTATGATTATGAAATGTTTAATTGAAAAATTAAATATAAATTAAAAGGAGTTTTAATTTATCTAATTTTAATTGTAAATTAGAATTATAATTTATAATCATTGTCAATTTATTAGGAACCTAATGAGTCACACATCAAAGAGTAATTTGAAAAAGAAAAATCAATTTAATTAAGTTGGACTTAATTATAAAGTTTGAAAAACTTTAGGGATCGAATATGAGATATTTGATTTTGTTAAAATTAAATTAATTTTAATTAGAATTTGATTTTAATTATAATTAAAGATATTTAATTTTAATAAAAGACTTATGAATTTTTTATAAATACGGAAAAGCTTTTAGAAGTTAGCACTTCTGTCTTTTTCCTCTCAAAATAGTTTAGGAATTGCTCTGTGGATACCATCAGAAGTTGAACGCAGCTCGTGATTGATCGATTGGAACAGTTCTAAAGATTTTTCAACTGGAAAGCAAGCAAGGTACGATTTCTAAATTGTTTAATGTTTTATTCAAGTTTATACAATTATCGGAATCCGTAAAAAAATTTTATTTTTCACTACGCCCGTGATTCGATCACGGTTGGATTCTAACAATTATATGCTGATTCAATAATCCCATCAGAGATAACTTGCCAATATTCCTTAGATCTGAAAAAATTTCCATTAGCATGCTCCAATGGCTATAATGACCATCAAAACGAGGATTTGCTGCTTGAACGAAAGCTTATGTTGACATTGTTATTGCAATGTAGTTGTGTTGCTGCTGCTCACACACCGCTCTCTTGCTCTCTTAAGATACTATTGTAGCACACTCACTTTTGACCAGTTGTGGCTCTGATACTACTGATACAACAAAAGAAAATGTATTTTTTGTGAACATTCTGTTTATTCTGCATAATGGCCTTTAAGTAGGCAACAGTACAACTGAAATACGAAAGTGATGCAAAGAATAATGAAACAAATGCAGAGAGTGGAACTTAACTCCTAAAGACTAGGTGAATACAACTGAAAGATCAAAAACGTGTTTAAGATTATGGACTTGGTCCATGTAACTAAGTGACAGCGGGAAATTATGTCTTTCATTTCTAACAAAGGCATCTTGTCTTTGACGAGGGAAAATTTCCCTATAAACCAGCTCTGCATGAATGAACTCCTATACCTTTAGAACTTGTTGAATGTCCAACCTTTAATAAATGGTTAAATGCTGCAACAACTTTAACATAACTTAAAATCATAAATAATTTACTATGAACATAGACACCTATCTTCATGAAAGCACCAGTTAATCACGTAAAGATCGTGACAGACTAGCTCCAATATTTGATATTGAAGCATTTTCTGATATTGAAACACCACAAGAAAATAATGATGAATCAATTGACAATCAAAACTATCCAAATCCTGCAATCAATATCCAAACGACTACAGAAGAAGCACAATTTGTTACAATAGAACAAGTAAAGGTACAAAAAGTCACAGCTAGTCACATCGTCACTACTAATATTAATGATAATATTGATGACACTCAATGCAATAGATAACCTCGAAAGCATCTTCAAGACTATGAGTCTTATCTATCACATTCCATCTTACTTGTGAACCTCAAAGTCATCATATTGCTCTAAAGGATCCTTAATGGATGGCAGCCATAGAAGAAAAATTGAAGGCTCATCAATCAAATTCGACATGATCACTAGTCCCACAACGACAAAATTTAAATATTGTTATATCAAAATGGATTTTCATATTAAAAAACGAGAAGGTGGTTTTGTTGAATGATTCAAAGCTCACCTTCTAGCTTGCGTCTTTACTCAAGTTTCATTTTGAGGAAACTTATAGCTAGTGATTAGGCACATCATTATTTGTTTGGTCATTTCCCTTTCCACATTTTTAAACTAGTCCACGATACAATTTCATGTGAAAAGCACTTTTTTGCATGGCAAACTCGAGGAAATAATATACATAGAGCAATCCCCGTGATCTATAGACCACCAATACAAACTTGATTGCATTTGTCTTGTTCGTAAGTCACTTTACCAACTAAAATAAGCCCATGGAGCCTAGTTTGATCATTTATCTCAATTCTTTCATCATATTAGATTTATTTACAGTGAAGCAAACTCTTCTTTGTTTGGTTACTATCAAAATATACTTATAACATTGCTTTTTCTATATATATAGACGACATATTACTAGCAATAAACAGTGATTTATTAATCTCTATCCTAATTCATGAATTAAGTCTAGAGTTTTCCTTAAAAGATCTTGAATCTTTATGCTTCTTTTTAGATAATGAAATTAAGTGCATCGATGAAGGAGTTGTTATATCGCAAAGCAAGTCCGTTAAGGATTTGATTTATTAAGTTGGTATGGCTGATTGTACTCCCAATGCTACTCTTAAAACTCTCAAAGAAAAATGCCCTGCTTTAGAAGACAAACTTACAAATATAACATTAATCATTTGTTCCCTTCTTATGCCCATTAATCATATGTTTCATGCCAGAATCAAACATATATATTGACATTGACAATCATTTTGTCCAAAAAAGATAGTTATAAGTATCTCAATGTACAATTTGTTCATCTTCACATCAAATAGCATATATGCTTACATAACCTTTCCCAAGATCTTCATTTCTTACTTTTCAATAAAACAAAAGATCGTCATTTCTTACATCCCGGTAAGATGAGACTCCATTTACATTCCATCTCCATCTGGAGTGAGACCAACGAGGAAACAAGGCAAATTAAAGATACATACATGTTTTTTAAAGAAAAAACATATTTGTTGAAACTACGAAGAATTGTCATATTCATTTTAGTTTCAGCAATTCATAATTATAATTAAGATGTTAATGATTTATTACGTGTGTAATCTTTCTACTTGTAATCATTTCTCTCTTGTATATGTATAATACCCTTGTATATGTTTTTTGTTATCAAGAAAAGAATCTCTTTTCCTGAAGTGAGGTAGGTATATACAGACAGCATAAAATGTGAGTGAATGAGTAAAAATATCATGTAATTAAGTTGATGCAAGACATAGACTCATCTAAGTTCATTGCAATGAATATGTTGAGCCAACTACTTTACTACCAACCTAATCAAACCGAGCATCTTCTTTCATTTCAATCAATTTCAATTGACTCAAAGGTTTATTTCAGTTACTTCAAAGTAATATTTTGGAATCAAACTGCTAAATTCATCGAGTCCATCAAGAAAATGTGTCTTAAAATGGGTAAATTAATCCAGCTTTTCGTCCTTTTAAAGGTAAAGATTCTCCATATGTCGTTTAAAGCTAAAGATTCTCATCAATTGCTTGATATTATGATCGATGATTAGGTGCTTCAATAATACCCCTCGAGAATATAACATTCAATGTCTATCTTTACATATGTACGAGAATAAATTTTTTATTCCCAAATATTCTGTTCCCTATGCAAACAGGCAATTTCATTCCTTTCAAAAGACAAAAACTCGCTTGTTTTAAAGTGGGAATATATCTAATCCTGTCTCTTGGGATGGCGTCAAATTGAACATAAACATAGTACTCTGTTGTCATGTCATTGTGAGATGAGGTTAGATTACCCCCTTGATTTCATAATAGTAAATTGTGAGAAAAGAAATGAATCTTCCACAGCAAACAAAATATATTAGCTAGCTCTGATGTTCTAGCTAGTCTAAGCCTCTATTACAAGTGAAAGAATAGATGAGGGACATAGTTGAAATTTATGGATGGTTGGTAGTGGAATGATTGAAATTTATGAATTTATTTAAATTTATATATTTCTTTGAGATCATAAAAGTTCCATAACATATTTGTTTGGTGTACAAAATTCAACATATTTCTTTTTCGAAAAAATTATTAAAATATCCTTACAATAACATTTTTAATCATTTACTTGATTTAATGATAAAATGTTTTACTTATAAAATATCCTCAATAAAACATTTTAATTAAGTAATCCTTTTCTTATTGCAACTATATAATTTATCAAAACTCTCCCCGACAAATAGCCCTATAAATTACAATTTTTAGTTGACATCTACACTTTCCGGTCAATATTAGTCAACTATATTTAATTTAATTGAATAAATTTATTTCAATATCTTCTATATTTTATTTTATTAAATAAATAATTTTAAATAATAACTCTTTATTTATAAATTAATATTTATTTTAAATATATTTTAACTATTAAATCAAAATTTATTTTAAATTTACATATTTTGAAGATATTTAAATTTTAATTATAATTATTAAAAATTATTTAATTTAATTATAAAATTAAATTACTCATACTTCATATTAATAACTAATTAAATATATAATATTAAATTATTCATAGTTCTTGTTAATAATGAATATATTAAACAATTAAATAATAAATATTTAGTTGATAGTAAATCATATTATGAAAAAAATAGAAACAAAAAATAATAACCAATTTTTATGTTTTCATAATTTTTGAAAATTGAAATGAAACAAAAACTATAAAACTCAAACAAACAAGTTTTTTTAAACTAGATTTGAAAACTAAAATAGAAAACTAAAAAATAAAAATAGAGACAAACAAACTCTTAAACTTTTTGACCACTAATCTAACTAATAGTTATTATTTGAGCATTTAATTACCAAATTAATAGACAATATATGTTGTTTTATCGATTAGAATTTGATGAATAAGCTTTCCTAACACGGGATTCATGATTCACATATCACCTAGCAAATGCATGACGTTGCATCTTGCAAGAATAATGTAGCTCGTTTCATTTGGAAGCTCAATCTTTAATAATTATTATCTCGGCCTTGATCTTAATCTTAATTTGTCCTGTTCTTCTTGGCTATTGTTAGTCTTTACTTGTGATCGTACTCAACAGCGTGAGAAATGGTCCTGAGGTTTGCAATCATCGACTGTGTTCTCGTGGGAGCATAAAGCGTACGTTCTTAGTCCTAGCCAATATTCTCTTGCTGAACGCCTCCTAACCCAACAACCAACTTTTCTGAAATTGGACCAAAACCAACTTTGCTGAACAGCTAATGTTTAGCAATTAATTATGTTACACTACTCACCACAGTTGTTAGTAATCTAATGCTCATAAAGTGGCTGTTAAAAATATGTCTTCCTCCTCCATCTTAGATTTCATTGAATTCACCGGTTACTTTCATTATTTATTGAATTTTTTCTTAAAAATAAATATTTTCTTGAACCATGTGAATTCCGATCCTGCCATGAATATCACGAGGTGTTCACCAAAAGTTTAAGAGGAACTGACCTTCCTCTTAAATCTTTCAACATTTTGCGTGAAGAGATTGCTGATTAGACAGCTCAAGGAATTTCTGTCTCACCTGTTATTATAGATTACTCTTTGAATTATATCCTTATATTCCATGAAAACGAAGAGCAGGGGATTATCCACAGTTAAAATTCTTTTTTCTCCAAATACCTTTTGTACTTCGCAAACAGAATGCAATTAATGCTTCTCACCAAGAGTAACAGTTAACTTTTATCCATCTTATTGTTTTAAAAAAATAATTATTATTTTGCTTCAATTTTTGTTTTTATTTTCAAATTCAGAAACCTTATTAAAATTTTTAATTTCTGCTTTTAGCCTTAGTTTCTTATTATTTTCAAAAATTACAAAACCATAAAAATTGAATTGTGTTTTATGTTTATGTTCTTTTTCATAATCTAATTCACTGTCAACTACTATATATTATTTAACCCTTTAATATATTAATTTTTAATAAAAATTATAAATAATCTAATTTTACTTAACACTTTTATTTAATTTTCGTATATTAAATTAAATAAATGAAATTTAATAATTATGAATAGATATAATTAAATTTAAATAATCTTTAAATATATAAATTTATAATAAATTTTGATTTAATAATTTATTAATAGTTTGTTAATAAATATTATACAAGAGATTAAAATAAATTTATTTAATTAAAATAATTTATCTTTAAATGTTATCTAATATGTAATTATTATTAGTAATAGTTATTAACAATCAAGCAGATTTTTATTTTTTTAGAAGAAAAACATAAACCGAAAACACAGGAAAATTTTGAATTCATTAAGCCATTATAATTTTTGTTAAACTAACTATCCTTCATTTTAAATTTTAGCGCTAATCAAGTGTGAACTCTCTGTCTCTCTGTCTCCTTAAAAAAAGTCGAAGGAGGTATCCCTATTTTTTGGGATTTCTCTTAGTTTTTTAATTACCATGCAAAATGCAAGCCCTCTGGCACGGATGGGTTTATGACCAACAATAATAAATTAATAACTAGCAGGATGCAGGGTTGATAGGTTTAGGAAAGAGTTAACGATTAAAGAATGAAAAGTAAATAGTTGGTTGTTGATTATTATTATAGGCGTAATCTCACTTTTAAGGAATCCTCCGTACCCTTTATTTAATAAAGGAATAAAATTCATTTCTTAATAAAGGCTCTTTTTTAAAAATATTTTAATACTAATTAATTAAATACATTAATTAATTAAAATAGAATTAATTAAAATAATATTATTTAAATAATTAATTATATTATAATTAATTACAATATAATTAATTAATTACAATATAATTAATCTAAATATAATTCATTCATTAATTAAAATATAATTAATTAATCAATTATATTATAATTAATTAAAATATAATTCATTCTTTAATTAAAATATTGTAATTAATTAATTAAAATATAATTAATTACAATATAATTAATTAAAATATAATTATTATTTCATTAATTACAATATAATTAATTAAAATATAATTTATTCATTCATTAAAATATTATAATTAATTAATTAATTAATTTTTATTTCTTAAAATTTTTTATAAACCAACTATTGTAAATAGTAATGGTAATTATTCATTCCTCTTAACTAACTATTATAATTATAATTACAATTATAATATCCATTCTCGTTCCACCTCACTATATTCATTCCCATTTTTATTATCATTCTTTCGTACGAACCAACTGCATCCTAACTAATTTTAATATACAAAATAAGATCACTACACCCTCAACAACAATGACAAAAACGTACGGAGTTGAATATTGATTTCAAAGGCCAGTAGGTCTAAAATTAAGAAGGAAGGAAAAAGAAATGGGGAAAAAGGTAGAGATAGCGAACCCATTACCTGTTACTCACTAAATAGTACAGTGGTTGGTGCAACATTTGATCAGCCAAGAATAATGATTGGCGGCAGGGATTTGTGAGGAGAAACAAAATGACAAGTGTTTATCTCTTCAAAGCCTATGTAACTAATTGCATCACTAAATAAACCCTATCTTGTATTTTTCAATAAGTTATAAGTGCATGTGTACTGCATGAACTTGGCTGCTTATTAAAGATTGTAACTTCATATTAAGGATAGTATAATTGGATTTTGTTGTCCATTAGGAAATACATAATCACCAAGTCATTCCTTATTTTCCATGAGCCAAGAGTTTAAAATTTTGTTATTTTTATTAAAGATTATCAATTCAACAGCAAAAGATACGATAAATGTAAGACTTGTTTGTTTCTATTTATGTTTTTGTTTTTAAATTTAATTTAGAACTTCTTCTAGTTTTCAAAATTTATAAAAATCACAAAACTAGTTTTTCCCCCTATATGTTGGTACTATCAACTAAATATATACTATTTAATTATTTAATATATCAATTATTAATAAAAATTATGCATAATTTAATTAATATTACATTTAATTAACTAAATTAATTATAAATAAAATTTATGAATATTTTAATTTTGTATAAAAATTTGTTTATTTTTGTAATTAAATTACTTAAATCAATTTTATAATTATTAATAAACATAATTAAATTTAAAAAATTATTTAAATATATAAATTTCAAATAAAATTTGAATAATATTGAAATATATTAAAATAAAAATTAATTTATAAATTATTTATTTTAACACAATAAAATAATTTTTATTAATAAAATAGCAGTGCACATTAACATTAACAACCAAATTTATTTGAAAGAAAATAAAACTTAAAAACTTAATGAAACAAACTTTTAATTTCTAGAGATACAAATTCAGTGTACACGGAGAGTGAAAAAATTGTAGTATAAAGAGGATTGGATACTTATGCCAATCATTGCCATGTCATCGTTCTTTCTGTATTCCATAAGATGGTGGCAGTAGAATTCAAGCCACAAAATAAGCTCACCATCAATGGTCTCATAGTTTGCTTTCTTTCCTGTTTGGATATTGATTTTTAAACTGCTTTTTGCGGGTCCATGTTTAACTTTATATGCAAAAAGGGTGTTTTAGAATGTTTAAATTGTAAATATAATATTTTGAAAATGAACAATGCCAGATTTTTTGCACGTTTTTTCCAAACTAAACTTTGAGAAACATAAAATTCCTTACGTGAACAATAATTGCTCTTTTGTTCTTTTTATTGATTCCTTTTAGCAATCATTACAAGTTTTGACTTTAAATGTTTTAAATTATTTTCAGTATATCGATCAGACAATTAATTAACTGCAATTAATTAACTACTCTTCGTTTGCCCCACGAGGAAGAGTACCGCCCAAATCTATTCTTATTTTGTTTCATTTTGTTTTTTATAAAAATTAATTTTTAATATTTATAAAAAGTATGATATAATATAATATAATATATTTTTTACTACTTTATCTAAAATTTATAAAACATTAAATGCGAGTCTGCTCACCACATTTTAGGAAGTACTTTTGTGCACATTATCTCCTAACCATAATATTTCTGGTCAAATTTTAAATTAGGCAATTTTCGATTTCTACCTTTAACTATGCTCTAAAAATCAAAATTTTTAATTTTTAATTTCTTAATAATTAAGATAATTTTGTGAAATTGCATTGATGAGTCATTAAAATTCAAAAGGATTGGTAAGTGCTAGCATTTACCGTCCTTTTACAATTAGTAAAATATGAATAATGGCCTTGTTGAGTTTCTCATTAAGTTGGTAGCCGATAGCCGTAATTAAATGGAGAAGATTGTGCAAGTCCAGCTATTGACCATTTTCTATAAGAAGGGACATGGGGGCATTCCCACCAAGTTTGCGGTGGTTGTGCGAGAAAATTGAGAAAGAGTGACCCATCCCATCATACCTCTTCTTAGTTGGTGGGTAGACTCTGAGAGGTCTACGGTTGTTTAAGAGGTGCTTTTCTATGGAGATTTTAAGGTCAAGGGTCACAGTTCAGACGGACGCTTCGCCCCGCAGCCTTGTTGCTAAAACTGTCAATCTGGGACCCATTTCTGATATGATAACCTTCATTTGGGCTCACCTCAA
This sequence comes from Erythroxylum domingense, assembly GCA_025594535.1. Lineage (NCBI taxonomy): Eukaryota > Viridiplantae > Streptophyta > Magnoliopsida > Malpighiales > Erythroxylaceae > Erythroxylum > Erythroxylum domingense. The sequence goes on along the minus strand of JANQBM010000004.1, from coordinate 4,294,609 downwards.
AATTCCCAAACAAAATCCTCTCTATCCATGTAGGTAGGTTGCACTTCTCATGCGCACAGTAAAACTAACCCCACCCGAAAGCTACAATAATCACCATGAAAACAAAGGTTAATGTCTTCATGTGTCTTTGGCCTTTTTATGTCCCTGGCATCGTATATAAATGCTCCACTCTATACATACTCTTCAAACTACAACCAAAACTTAAAGTTCCTACCTTCTATTTCTAAATTCTATCCTTTCTAATTCTCTCTCAGTCTTGCTTGTTTTGTAATGTCAGAAAATATGAGCATATCCGTAAATGGACAATCTCAGGTGCCTCCAGGGTTTCGATTCCATCCCACAGAAGAGGAGCTCTTGCATTACTACTTGAAGAAGAAGGTTTGTTATGAGAAGATCGATTTAGACGTGATTCGTGTTGTTGATCTTAACAAGCTCGAACCATGGGATATTCAAGGTTTGTGTGATTCTATATACTGCTGATTGATCTTAGATTCTGCGTAAGCTGGGGATGCTAAAACTAGTTTTGGGTTTTGTAGAGACGTGCAGAATAGGAACCACCCCTCAAAACGATTGGTACTTTTTTAGCCATAAAGATAAGAAGTATCCCACAGGAACTCGCACGAATCGAGCTACAACTGCTGGGTTTTGGAAGGCTACAGGACGGGATAAGTTGATATACAGCAATGGTAAGCAGATCGGAATGAGGAAGACGCTTGTGTTCTACAACGGCCGAGCCCCACACGGACAAAAGTCCGACTGGATCATGCATGAATATAGATTGGACGATAACTCAACTGAAATCAATGTAAGCCCCTTGTCTACTTCCTGTAATCGTTCAAGCTACTGACTTCAGATTTGCATATAACAAGAAAAGTTCCTCGCAGACCTCTTACGTTAGCTAAGAAGTTGACGCGTGTTTGGTTTATAAATCCAGGTTTCCAGTGAAATGGGAGAGGCAATACAACCAGAGGGATGGGCTGTTTGCCGTATCTTTAAGAAGAAGAATCTGAACAAAACCCTAGACAGCCCGCTAAATCCATCATCATTTATCACTGCAGAGACGAGGACATCCCAGATGTTCAGCTCTTCCAATGATGGAGCTCTAGATGAAATACTTCAACACGTGGGAATGACATGCAAGGAAGAGAACGAAACTAAGATAATTAACTGCGGAAGATACACGGTAGACAGCAATGGCTACAATGAGAGGTTCATGAAGTTTCCGAGCCTAGAGAGTCCAAATTCCACAAGTGGCCAAAGCCAAAACTGTTACCAACCCGTGATGCTAAAGGACACTGAAGATTCGATAACCAACCGGTTGAGTTGCACCAACCCAAACCCGTTTTATTCCACCGACTCGAGACTCACCAGCTGGGCAGCACTTGATCGCCTTGTAGCTTCACATCTAAATGCCCAAAACGAAACTTCGAGGCAATTAGCGTGCTTGGGTGATCCCGCCCTGTCCTATCACCCCCCAGCCAACCATCACGATCTCCAATTACCAGCCCTACGATCATCATTTTCATTACCATCAAACAGGTCTTACCATGGAAATCAAGATTTCAACAGCGAGGTTGACCTGTGGAATTTTACAGCCAGAGCACCGTCAGACCCCATTTTCCACGTGTCCAACCCTAGTATATAACAGAAACAACCCTACATGTAATCATATCGTTTAGGACTAAAGTCAGAATGAGTATAATGACAGCAGTAATGTGATAATGCAAGTGTTATAGCATAAATAAATTTGAATGAGTTCTTAGATGGAGTGGCGTTGTCAACCATCAATCCATACTGTCCGTTGTCTCTATTTTTAGTTTGTTATTTAGAAACCCAGCGACGGGTGGCATGATAGGATCTTTCTAACTGCAATAATATATAGTATCGCTTCTTTTTTATGTTTCTTACAATTAGATGTTTCACGATAAGTCGTGTGCATAATTATTTTTGAACCAAGTCATGAGCACATGGTTTGTCGGTCTATGTTACTTGGTCCACGCAATATCATCAGAAGAAGTTGCAGGACAAGGCGGGTTTTGCACAGTACTACCTCCCACGCGCCTCCACCCCACCTAGTGGCGACCACCTTTTGACAACTACGTAGTTTCCTAAATTTTAAAATCCGACAGCGACCACTTTGGGACTCTATATGTACGGCCATTCTTTGTCATTTATTTTTTTAGGGGTCTTATCTGTTTCCTCCGCTCTTACTTTCCTTCAATTGGCACGGCATCACTTATCCCGTTTAACTTACTTTAAACCCGTGTCACAGTGATTTTTAGTCACAAATTTGTGAATTTTATATAAATGTGTAAATAAAAATTAATAAAATAGGATCGGAATAGATTTATGATAACAGAAAATCTATTCCACCTTCAATTCGTCCTGTATATCCCCATAAACTATGAAAGAATAATTATTATGGGGTGAATTAATTGGAACTAGCCCTTGTCTAACTCTAAGCATTCTAAACAGACTTGTTATTTATATTAGTTTGAAGTGAGTTATACAATTATATCCCTGTAACTTAATCTGATAACATATTTTGATATTTAATCAATGACGCATTCTTGAACATACTAAAAATATCACCATAATTATTTTATCAATTGAATTAGAATAATTGACTTGGGGTACTAACACTGTACATAAGTTTGGGACATGTAAAACTTATGATTGAATTGAGGATCATTAGATTAAATTGCATGATTAGTAAAATTATAACTAAAGTGTAATTAGCACTTCTTCGGGTTCAAAAGCAAGTTGGGTTCTATGTCTGCTTGTGCTTTTTGTTCTAATATTATAAACAAATAAAAAGACAACCTGCAAACCAAGTGAGGAAAATGAGAAATACCATATAATAGGAAGAAGACGACAATGTTTCAAGTGTATGGGTGACAGAAAGACTTGTCTTGGTAGAAAGTCTTGGACCCCAGGAGCAATTTCAAAGCCACAAAGCTAAGAAAGACAAAGTCTTGGTTATTGAACAAATCCCCACTTGACTTCAGAATGCAAATGAATAAGATATAATTCATTGTTTAAGTACTATTTCTCATCATTTCAGGACATGAAAATTATGCACTACCGTAATAATAATTACGATTTATTGTATAATTATAGATAATAAGGTTGCAATTACAAAAATAATAACATATCTAATTCGGTATAGTTCCTGTACATTTTTAAATTACGGTAACATTTCAACATTAATTATAATACTGCAGTTATAATGATTAATCACTATTAATTATATGGAAATTCATGGGCCGTCAATCATTTGTCGATTTTGATATTAATCACAGGAACTTACGGTGGCCATGTCGTGTGTATACCAAAATTTATATGTACGTAGGTATTCGGGATTTCTTTCTCAAGATTGGTCGTTCGATCAAGCTTTCAATGTGGCATATGCAAAACTCTTTCTGGTTACCAACTTACCAATCACAGTCCACGCTGCTAAAAGGTAACGAAAATCTCACCAATCAATAGGAAACCTTTCTATTTTGGAAAAGAAATGATTCAAATTAACATATAAGTTATTGGATACCATATTGTCAAGCCAAATGCAAAGACACTCGGCAATTTTTTATTTTAAGAGGATAGCTATATCTTAATTAAGATTTTATATTGCAATTGCTAACTGTAGTGATAATTATCAATTACTATAAATTGTGGTTATAATCCGCAATTTAAAATCTTAAACTAAACCGGTCAAATCAATTGGGACATCTTAATTAGGAAAAAATGGTATTTCTAGACAAGGACCTAACTAATATGCATACGTTCTTCATGTATTCCAACTCTCCAACTATGCAAGTGCAAGCAGATTTAAATGTAGTTTCCTCAAAAGCATAAAAAAGATTTATTCTTAATAGAATAAAGATTTAACGCCCTACTAAATGTCATGTAGGGAGAAAAGCAGTTCATTGTCAACAGAATAATAGACCTTCGGCCTAACAATATTGGAATATCTGTATATGACAAGTTGAATGGGGCCGTTTAGACACCGATTGATAATATTTAAATATTCTATCAATGTTTAACTAGTTTTATAAATTTTAGTCTTCCGGATTCTTCTATCTTTACAATTGCAATTCATTTTTTACCAA
>JANQBM010000004.1:4217499-4240360 GCA_025594535.1 Erythroxylum domingense | reverse complement strand
AAGACAAGCAACTTATATGTATCTTTTAAAAGGCCAAAAGTTTTGGGTTATATGTTAGCCACATTAGTTCATAGGAACACCTACTTTTTTTATTAAGTTTTCACGTTGAAGCTTACATGTCATGGATAAAAGTGTTTTCATTAACCAAATTAGCAAAATACTATCGAAACTAATATTTTGAATTGAGTTGTTAAGATTATAAAAGGATTTAATTGTAAATTTTAAAAAATTTGGTGTTAAATTAAAAAATTTCAAAATGTTTGACATTTTAGAATATGTTATCTCATTATATTGATATATGTGGCCACTATAGGGCTATTCACGATAATTATGATAAATATTTCTTTGATTTTATATTAATATAATTGACGAACTTGATTGTTTAAAGATGACTTTTCAAAATAATAGCTATTTTGAATTCATAAAGTTTAGTCTGATATATAATTAGCCTAAGATTAAAAGTGACCTATTAAGGTTTTGGATTAATGGAGCTAAATCATTTAATTAAGGATAAGCTAGAAATCCTAGCGTTATATTCCTAAATTAGGAATAAGCACTATTTATATAAATAAGTAGTTATGTTCAAATAGTATTTGAAAGGCCAAAAGCCGGAAAGAGTTACAACTCTATCCCACTTATTCCCATACATTCAACATTCACAATTAAATTTGTTCTTAATAATCTTAAATAATTGGTTTGGATTTATATCATAAAATTTAGATTATAATTAATGCAAGCAACACTAACTAAAAAACTCCTTCATGCCAGAAGTCCCACCTACAATATAACCACATAGAAGTGTTATTCTAAAGTTTCAATGGAATCAATTAGGTGGGGCAATTTGTGATTTTCTGGCAATCAGTTTCAAATCGGCTGCTCCTTTCAGACACGAACACTTCCCTCGTTCACGGATCTCCAGCAAGAATCCATGCTATGAGACCAAAAAAAATGGAAACTTGTAGATCAGAGAAAGGAATTAGCACTTTTAAGTAAGCTGACAAACGTCAAATGATTTTTTTGTTCAAGTCAAGCAGCTAAAATGACTCGACACCAACCAGAATGATGTTTTACGCAATTTACGGTCTTAATGTGGGATGCCACTCCACGACAAAGAAGACACTAGATGTAGATGAGAAGAAAAGTACTACTGCCATAAAATCCTAAATCTTGCTTTAAGAGCACAATTGATGTATAAATTATTAACGTTTTAAAACTGGTCTTGTAGTGAAAATTTTATACTAATCAACTTTTTAATGTGATTTTTATTTTTTTTAATTTAATTTAGTTTAATAATTTTTTATTAAAAACTGATCGACCAGTTAATTTTTATAAACTAAAACAAATAAATAAAATTTTATCTAATAATTATTTTTAATTAAAATTTAAACTTTTTAATAAATAAAAATAATCTTTTTTAATTATTTTTTAAATTTTTAAAAAATTTTATAACGAAATATTTTAAACATAAAATTTTTTATAAAAATATTGTAACTTTTGGTCTGATTTTAAAGACATTATAAAAGATTAACGTAACAACAAATTTTTACTCGTGCTCGCAGAAGAAAAATGAAATTGTTAAATTTGTTCAGACGTTTCTCCAGTCGGTACAGTGACCACAAATGCCTAACATTATTGTAATCCACGTCATCCTCTCCGATGCAGGCTGACGATAATAGCCTTTTCTTACTACTCTTTCTACAATGGCTGCCACTACATGGCTTTTTCTCCCTGGATAGCCCAGAGGAGGCTAAGCCCATTCAATCCTCCACTTTGTTTTTTCTGATTTTCCCGTTTATCTCTTTCTCTCTTGTTCTTTTTTCTTTTGCCTTTCAGCGGAGTCCGGTGCGTTTGACGTCGATAGAGGAGGTGTAGGTGGTACAGGAGAGGAGACACAGCCAACATGTTTTCGGGGTTCGGCGGAAAGTATTGGATATGTGATGTGAGTATCAGAGTTGATCGTTGCCGATTGGACCTAGCTCTTCATTTTGACGGCATCAGGACAACAGAAGAGCAAGTTGAAATAAAAGACTTCTGATTAGTACAAAAATTACTTGTAATCAGGAAAGCCCTTTCATCCTTTGCCATTTCCTTGACCGATCATTCTTAGCCAAATAATAGCAATCATGCTTAAAAATTGATTTATAGATATCCAATTACCAAAATAATTATACAATTAGCTTACTTGGCGGTGACTTGGAAATATATATATAGAAAGACAAAATACAAAAAATTGATGACTTTGACACGCCAAAGTGATTACCATGTCACCAAATACAAATCGCCACATAAGCTACTTAAGAAATAGGGATTTTGACTGGGTATCTGTCCACGCAGTCAAGCCAAGGGTTACCCTTCGACTCACCTACTGAAATGGGCCTCAGAGCTTTCCAGACCGCACTGTTGCACTTAAAACCCGACCCAAATGCAATCTGCCAGACCCGGTCCCCTCCTGAGACTCGACCTTTAGCCTCTGTGTAAGCCAGCTCATACCACAGCGAGCTACTTGACGTATTTCCAAACCTGTGCAAAGTCATCCTCGATGGCTCCATATCCCAATCACTGAGTCGCAAATTCTTCTGCAACTCGTCCAAAACCGCTTTACCACCAGCATGTATACAGAAGTGCTCGAATGCTCGCTTGAAGTCGGGTATGTAAGGCTTTACTTTAGCTTTCAGTACCTTTCTTCTCACAAGTGTGACAAAGAACATGAACTGTTCACTTAAAGGGAGTACCAGAGGTCCCAGTGTAGTTATGTTCGTTTTCAAAGCATCTCCAGCCACAGCCATTAATTCTCGAGCTAAAGAGACCCCTATGGTTCCGGTGTCATCCTCTCTCTGATAAACACACTGATAGTGCTTATCATCAGCACCTTTGTGGGTGCGAACTGTGTGGACCAGCTCATACTTGGACCGAACCCTGTCTCTTGTCTTGTTGGATAAAAGAATGGCAGCACCACCCATGCGAAATATACAGTTGCATAGCAACATGGAACGATCATTTCCAAAATACCAGTTAAGAGTTATGTTTTCTGTGCTCACAACAACTGCATACGAGTGGGGATTTGCTTTCAGTAGGTTTTTAGCGAGGTCTATGGAGATGAGGCCTGCACTACAACCCATGCCACCAAGATTATAACTTTTGATATCAGTTCTAAGCTTGTAATGATTCACTATCATGGAGGAGAGGGATGGGGTTGGATTGAATAAACTGCAGTTCACAACAAGTATGTCAATGTCGCTAGGCTTAACCCCGGTTTTTGCGAAAAGCGCGTCCAGAGCACCGAACATAACTAACTCTGCCTCGGTCCGAGCTTCAAACATCGACAAATTGGGCGGTCTAGACGTTATTCCTCTCGGAAAATATGTTTCGTCTCCTAGACCAGACCGGGTCGCAATACGCTTCTGGAACTGAATGGTTTCCTCCTCAAAAGCTCCTGTCTCTTCGGTCATTTTCAAAAACGAGTCCACCGCCATCTTACGCTCATCTTCCGGTTTGTAACATGCGAAGTCGACGAGGTAAACTGGTCTGGAGCGCTTGGCATAGTAGAGGCCAAGAAGGAATAGTAATACAGCTGAACCGGCGAGTCTTATGGCGGTGTCAATGTCTTGGAATTGAAGGGACCGGGTTGACCATGCATCGTAAGCCTGGTTTAGTTCTAGACCGGTGAACTGTACCAGAGTGGCCATGAACAGAGGTAGGATTATGAGGAAAAAGAATAGTGTGGCGGGGTTACACGAATACCCATAACCTAACTTGACGTACTTCAGCTTCACAGATTGTAAGAAGTCGGGTAAACGACGTCGGATTCTGATGACGGCGGAGGAGGAGTCTTTGAACGCCATCTCCGCCGTTAATCTCTCCTTATCCATCTCTATGCTATTACTTCCCATGATGAGTATAGTGGGTATGTATGTATGTCTCTCCCTTCTTTCTTTGTTTTGCTCTTTTAAGAAAGAAAAGAGGGTGTTGTCTATTTATAAACAATAGTCTATGAGAAGCTGAACTAAATCACCATCCAAAGAATAACAAATGCTGAATTGAAAGAAAGCCCTACACGTTTAGAAACAGTTGGTTGGTGTGATATAGATAAAGAAAGAGAGAGAATGAGAGAAGTTTGAGCCCCGAGAATGCGAAACTAGGTCACTAACATTAGTATATTATCTACAAGAAAGCTGGAGCAATATAGTCTTAGAATTTATGGTGGGTAGTTCCAAGAAAGGATGGATAGCTCAACCACCATGAAAGTACAAGAGATTGGAACAGTTCTATTTGAAGACAGAAGGTACGCATAATCTATTAGACTATAACCCTAGCTTCTTTTGTTATTTTTCTTTATTTTAAGGTCTCAAAATTCGCCAAACTTGGTTTTAAAAATATTAATTGTTACTCAATTTTCAATGAAGACGGAGATAACTATGGAATTGAAGGTGAGAGCAATGGGGGATGAAGTAAGCTCATATTAATAATGCCTATTATTACTATTAATATTTAGTTATTAAAATTTATATTAGTGTTAAATGTCTATTATTAGAAATAATATATATTATAAGTTCTTATTAAAATCCTATTTTAATTTAACTGATTAATTATTTGTTAGAATTTCTTAGTTGCATTCAATTTCTATATTGAATATTTTATAGATAGTGGATCATACGAAACCATTACAAAAATACATTGGATGAACATCAATTGAATGATCCTAAATCTAATATTTTATTACATGCATCAATTGAATGATCCTAAATCTAATATTCTATTACATGCTGCAGCATGAAATAAAATATTAGATTTAGGATCATTCAATTGATGTTCATCCAATCTGCATTTAGAAAAGAAGAAATAAAAAGGAGTGTTTGAGGATTTCTTTTAACATGGCTCAAGAAAGAACACGGTAATTAGGTGAAAGGCTGACAAGGCCGGTGGATTTAGGTCACTGGCCGTGCGGGAACAGTAAATGAAGGTGGTGTTGGTCAACGAAGATGGCGGTGATGACCAGTCCAAGTCCCCATTCCTCATGCTGGCAGATCTAACGGTTGTAGTCTTGCCACGTACACAAGATAGAACACTATAATAAGATACCGAAAAAATAATAAGCTCTCATAACCCTAGCCCACTCCCATATTGGGCGACTTGTAATAAAAATTATATCGTCAAGTGTGGCTTTCATGGGATCAATTCTCCCCTTGCTCATCTCAATACGTTATTTAAAAGAATCGAAGAAAAAGAGATGTAAGATAAACAAGTTACTTCAAAGCAGGCACGCATTTGAAGAAGATTTTAAGATCTTTTCATGCCCAAAATGGTTATATTTGCCACAAGAATCTGCTGTTAACCATAATTAAACAATATTTACCAATCTTTCGAAATTAGGTATGTCTTCTCTTCTTAGGTGGAGACACTGTAGGGAAGTTCAGAGTATCAAAACATTTCCCTAATTAGGGCTTAAGACCAACCAAGTTCAGAGAATCAAAACAGCACGGTTGCAGTGCGTCTTTTATTGGGTATTTTATATTTCGAACGAAAACTCTGAAAATGTAGAGAAGAACCCTAAAAGGATGAAAAGATGAAATCCATAATGTTTAGAGATCATTAACATAATGCAATCATTCCCGTGCTTGTTAAAATGAGAAAAATACTGCTTAATTTTGACTTCTCATCATTTGATTATTCATACAAATATGTGCTTTTAGCAGTTTTCAAACTTTTTTTGGTCTTTTGATTGGTGTAGTTAGTCCTTCTAACTTAAAATTTCTTCATGCTTTTGATGATCAACATATGGTGTCTGTGTTAGTTACGATTGGTATCAAAGCTTTTCTTTATCTATATTTTCTAGATTAATTAATTTCCTATTGTAAACATGGACATTGAAGACGATTCCAAAAGGCAATTAGCTCTCTTTCACTTTCCATTTGATAGGGGTTGGCCCAAGGGGAGGACCACCTACACTATTAGGACCGTCATTTATAAATCATTGTGAATGTGCTACAATAAAGTTGGAGGACAAGACACTATTGTATGTTCTAACATTAATATATCTTTAAAATGACAGTTATTGTTTTTTTTTTAAAAAGAAGGAAGGTGGTCCGTAAGAGTTGAATATGACAAGAATCATGGATTTTTTCTTTTTTTTTTTAAAAAATTAAAATAAATTAAAGTATGTTGAATATCATATAGAGTTATAAGGTTTGTTGCTTCAAATGTTGTATGTCATCATTCCGGTCTCAGGTAAGATCAGGATTTCAAAGTTTGTTTTATGTTATAGCTTTGTCAATTAGGTTGGCGAAGAGAAGATAAGGTTATATAAAGTTATGAAACTGGCAATTTTGGGTAAAGCAATAATCTAAGAACTGGGATTTGACAAATGGTTAAGGGTATAAGTAAAGATTTGGGTCTTTGGCATTAAAAGTCTCAACTCCCAGCAGATTCTGTTAAGCAGATAGGCAACCGTCCCTTTGGCCATTTACTTATCGATAGTAAAGTTTGTAGAGTTTGAGAATAGACGGGGTTTGTTTTAGGTGCACCTATACCATCCAAAACAAGATAATTTGGTGAGTGGATCATTGTTACAGGAGCTACTAACCAGAAACCAACTTAATAAAGGATCAAGTTGAGCGAATGTTGGCCCTACTTTCTGTCACAGTTCTAACCATATTAACATATACACATACATATATCAGCATTGTTGCCCCTTTACTTCAGGTGAATGTCAATGTGATAGGCATCGTCTCCTTTGCACTGCAGCCTTATCAGAAAGCATGTAAAGCGTGTCCCTCCTCATCCCAACGCGTTCAACAACTACTACGATGTATTTTAGATATCTGTCGTCCTGCCTACCGGTTCCAGAATTGGTCAAAATAGCATTAAGTTTAACATGTTTCCAAAATGCTAAAATTAAACCAACCTTAAACCAAAAATCTAACAAAATTAAGTCTTTATCAATTAAATGTCACGTGAATTTAAAAAAAAAAGCTCTATAAAAGTGAGACCCGCTTGCATATATTGCTTTGTTGAATAAGGGTGAAGCCATTTCGGAACATAAATATACTCTTCACGAATCACAAAGTCTAAGCCAAGGGTCTCAATCTTCAAACAGAAAAAACTTTCCCCTTAGTACATAAATCATCGTCTACATCAAAAATTTAATGGGTTTGGTTCAATGAATTAGACAAAACACGTGGCTAGGCGAAGCATTGCGGGAAGAACAAGCCCATTCTTTAAGGGCTCTTGATTCACATCTTTCTATGACATCCCCTCTCCACTTGCAGCCACAAGGCTAACCAACTCTCTTTATAGTTTATAAACATTTGTAGGATTATCAGCTTATTTTTGTTCTTTCATCGCATTTTCCAATAGTTAATAACGAATATAGCAATGGATTCCTGTAGGAATGAGTCCATTCTTGCTATGACCTGCAAAAGAATTTTGATTCAGTTAAAGAGTCCCCAATTATCCACAAAGGATAGAGAATGCAAGAAAGGGCAAAGTGAAATCACCTAAAACCTTCAAAAGTTGCTTCAGATTTCCAGACTATGTCATTCATCCCCGATGAGAAAGTTTTGTAGAACTGCCAAATAAATAATGGGCATAAGCAGATGAGTCAAAAGTGAATCATAAGCTGACCCATGAAGGAAAAGCAAAATTTTCGAATATGATTGAGACATATTTAATTTCCGTTAATAAGCTTTCTTTAAGAAAACGGAGTCAGAATGAGAATTATTGGACATGCCTTGTGAAACTCCAACGTATCACCACTAACTTTCCGGAGCTCCACCATGTGCAGAGACGGAGCCACTTCGAACACCTAAAGGTCGAAAGCCATATATTGTCAGCTTTTGAAATTCAGTAGCAGAGTAACCCGATTTTTCTATATGCATATTCTAGAACCGTTCAACAATAAATGACCCAGTTGCATATAAAGATTAAATTTAATGCACAACCAAATCTTTGCCAAATGCAACCTAAACCAGCGATCGGCCAAAGCATAGCTTCTTCCTTGTTAATAATTTTTCAAAGAGCTTATACTCATCATAGTTAAGATAATCACCTCAGTAGCCACAGCAAGCTGGCCTTTTCTTCCAGTTTTATCACCCTTCAACTGCATCTGCAATGTTTGAAAGGGGATTTTAGGCACTGCTGATAGTATCAATTAGAGAATTTGTTGTCCACCAAAAAAAAAAAAAAAAAAAGAAGATAGAGATATTGTTGATAAAAAGTATAAAAAAAAGTCACAAAGGTGAAATGGATGAACTGACGAACCATTGGATAGAAAAAAAAAAGGTAAAGCTTATTACCTTGTAGTTTCTTTTGTCAACATTGAAACCCAAAGGCTTTGCAGCTTCCTCAATCTTAGACATAATGTCGTTTGCAGGGCTATGAGAAGCAAAACGTTTTTCTCGCTTCACAAGACCCTAAGAGTGTGGATATCAAATAAATAGAAAGATGCCCAGTTAGTATAGAGATCAAAGCTTGGTGAAGAAAAGAGTCAACTTGAAGTTAATAATCAAATAATAACCAGATTATCTGAAGAAATCAACAAATCATGAGTTGCAGGTGCAAACCATTAAGTCAATTAACAGATAAATTTTATATGGCATGCGCCCAAAATTCAATACCATTTTGCAGGGTTGTATACCAGCTTAAATAGGTCATTGCAAATATGATAACTACAGCACCATGAAAAAGAAATCACACAAACCTCTTTGTCAAACAAATTTTCAAGACTGAAGCCTTGTGTTTTAGAGATCAGCTCAAAGGCATTCATTGATACAGGTTTCTCCTTCCTTTCTGTTACAAGATGTTCCTGCAATATAAATAATTTCAGTTGGAAAAAGTTTTTTATAAGATATTCTAACTTCAAGTTGCATTACTCAACTGCATAAGGAGGCAGGCTTAAGTTAAACCCAGTAAATTCTAGAGGCCGGAATTGAAGACTCGGGAGTTACCAAATAGTTACTATAGAATCGCAATTGAAGGAGAAGCTTCACAATAATTGGGAACTAGACCTCATATGCATATCTTCATTCAGAGAACAATATATCTCTCTGATTGAAATCTAAATTCCCACAACTCATTAGTAGTCAAGCTGACCTTGGGTAAAAGAAGTACAAATTATGAAAAGAAATTCTTACATTTGAGTTGTTGAACACGGCATCAACATCGTTTAAATTTACATCCTCTTCCTGCTCGAACTGTGGAGGCCTATATCCTTTCTTGAACCACTCATCTTCTAATATCTCAGGAATGGTTATACGCTGCAGTAAAAGTATCTCAATAATCAGTACAAAGCATGTACTAAAGAAGAATGCATCTCATGAGATATTTATGGCTTTCATCCACACATAATCCTGAACAACACGTATCAACAGGATCAGAAAAAAAGAAGGCACATGCAAATGCAGTTCCAACAGATAGGGCCCTGAAGCTTACTGTGAGAGGGTTTGGATCAAGAATGCGCTTTATCAGATTCTTTGCACCTGATGAAAACCATGATGGGTATCTAAATTCAGCCCTGCAAATCTGAAGTGATTTTTTGACAAAAATTGTTGAGTTATCAGAACGCATAATCTGAATAGAAAAATCTCTTAGCAAACACTCACTTTTTTGTACAAATCCATAAGATTAAGCTCTTCAAAAGGCAAATAGCCTGCCATAAGTACAAAGAGAATGACTCCACAAGACCATATATCAGATGCTGTACCATCATAACCTTTGTCTCTAAGTACCTGTATAAAAAAACACCGTGCCCAAAACATAGTAGTTCTACCATGTTACATTCTAAATTCAAATGAAACAGAATAGATAAGAAGCAGTATCTACCTCAGGAGCAACATAATTTGGAGTTCCGCAGGCGGTGTGAAGAAGTCCATCCTCCTGAATTGAAAAGATAACCAATAAGGTATGGCCTTATCGTGAGTAATGCAAAGAATGTAGATATCATGTTCATAACCTAGCTAACATATTTTCCATTATTCTAAAACAAAGATATTTTGACTGAAAGAAAAGGACATTATTCCATGTTGTACACAGCTGTTAAAGGCTTAAAGCTCAGAACAACCATTAGTGAAATTAAGGACTATCCACATCACTACATCTTTTTAAAATAAACTATAATCTAAGCATTAAAAAAACTCACCCGCAATTGCTGGGATAATGCACTCAACCCAAAATCTGAAACTTTAAGAGCACCATAAGAATCAAGAAGAAGATTTTCGGGCTACAAAAAAATTAAATCACTATTACCGTTAATCGAAGTCAACATACAAGAAGTAAACATTTGTCAATCAATAAAAAAAGGCAAACTTTCTTTCTCCAACCTTCAAATCTCTATGGAACACTCCTCTGCTATGACAGTAATCCACAGCATTAATTAGCTGGTGAAAGTATATCCTAGCATCGTCTTCTTTGAACCTACCGTATTTGGCCTAAGATAACAGATAATATGCGTATAAATTTAATTAAAAAAAATATAATTCTAATCAATTATTCCACGTTGTTTCTTACAATCTTGTCGAAGAGCTCCCCTCCACCAACAAACTCGAGAACAATATAAATTTTGGATTTGCTTGCCATAACCTAAACTTTTAAGAAAAGAACTGGTCAATTTGTGGACAAGCATTTAATTTCAATACAAATCAATTTATAACAAAACTTTGTAATACCTCGTAGATGTTGATGACATTAGGATGCTTGATAAGCTTCATTGTAGATATTTCTCTTTTCAACTGAGAATAAGATGAAGACACTAGATAAACAAATTGAAGGACAAAATAAGTTGAACTTCATATTCGTAACGTATAAAAAAAGGAACCTGCTCGACCATCTTGTGGCGGAGAACTTGTTCACGGTCAAGGATTTTGATGGCGAAATTACCACCGGTTTCGACATTCCTAGCGAACTTGACCTTGGCGAAGGTTCCCTCGCCTATGGTCTTTCCGAGCTCATAATTTCCCACGCGCGTCCTCACCGCTGGCATCTTCACGTTTCTCCGTTCGCCTGTAAAACTATACCAACACTGAACTGCTGCAATGGGTAATTGCAAGTAAGTTACGTGCGTGTGATGTAGAAGAGAGACGTTCGAAGGACGGAAATAGAATATTCATCAGATGAGTTGGTGGGTCCCATTTCTATTATCTGATTTAACTCAATCCATTAACTCCGCGTGCGCTCCGCGTAGGATTTAAGATTAGTACTACTCTTTTTCTTTCTTTCTTTTGAATATGTTTGGAATAAGGATTACTTATGCTGTTTCGTAAATAGGATTTATAGAAATTAGATAAATGAGATAATTTGAAAATAGGGCCCTTAGAAACCTACATTTGTCGAAATTACTAAATCTAATAAAGAATAAAAGGTTTCTCTAGATATTGTCAAGTATATTCATTTATTTTTAATTATTGAAATTATTTTATCTAAAATATCTGTTGAAAATATTTAATACCAAATTTCTATATCTGACATGACAAAAAGGTAATAATTGAATGGTGACTGAATAGAACGATTTGGTTTCGGTATAATGATTGAGAACGTCCAAAGGCATTAATTAATAAACAATACTGACATAGTACTCCACGTGGTTGAAGGTGCTTTGGCTAATTAGGCTTTTCAATTATAGAGATGGACCATGTACACGAGAAGCCATGTGATTAAGTATCAGCATGACGTGGAGAGGCTCGGGCAGAGGCTCAGCGACTGTCCACAAGTCAGTCGTGTGGGGAGACTTTTCCCACGAGCTACTGTCATCCACCGGCCCGACTTGTTTCAGTCAAGTCGCCGTTGCCTGAAGAAAATGATGCAACTATTTTTTTTAATGATATTATATAGGTTTAAATTTTTTATTATTTTAATTATGAATTGATTTAACTCAAATTTAATTATACAAAAACATTTATAAAATAACAATTTTTGGATTAAACAACCTATTTCAAAGGATTCATATAGATCGAATAATCATAACATTGTTGTGTTGAATTATATAACTATATTTGAGCCCATCGAGAAACTTCGGGTAAGCCCAACTAAGAACATCATGTTGGTTTTGGTCTCTCTGTCTAGTTCCTTTTTGGATTGGCATACATGTCCCAACGCAGCAAATGGGGTTTGCTTTTCCCATTAACTCCCCTAGATGAACTTTCCACTAGCCACGTTCCTACATACGTTAGTGGGCAATTTCATATACTGCATAGTACAAGTGGCTATAGCGAGTATAGTCGATTACACTAGTACAGTCCTACCAACCATAAAAAGTTAGCTCATTTTTTGTCCTCCTAGTCACCCTTGCACTATGTTAGAGAGCTCTTGCTGTAGTGACTCGTCTGTGTAGCATAAGAACTTCCACATATGTCCCCGGGTTAGACATTAGCTGCGTTCCTAATTTGGAAGAGATAATAAACTTTTTTTTTCTTAAAATGTTAGGTGAGAGCTATACCTAAGATTTCTCAAAGCTAACTCTCTTACCTGACACTTCACAAAATTGATGCAAACAACCCAACATAACCTCATCCTTAGTTTCCAATTCCTCACTCACGAATAGGAGGTCATCAGCAAAGAACATGTGTGAAATTAAAGTGCTTAGTGTCTTTATTCTAATTGGCTTCCGGTTTCCATCACGAACTAATTGCATTATCAAATGACTCAGTTTTTCAACACGTGAGACAAATAGATAAGGGGACAATGGTCCCTTTGGTAAATCCCCTGTTTGGAATGAATTTTAGTTTCTTGTATCCATTCTAAAGTATAAAGAAAGAGGTGGAAGAGACTAGATTCATAACCAAGTTAACAATGTTAGTTGAGATGTTGGATTCGAGCAAAACCTGGTGTAAAAAGGCCCACCAGAGCTTGTTCTAGGCTTTCTCCATGTCCAATTTGATGATCATAAAGCTCTTCTTGCTCCCTCGTTGTCTAAATGTGTGGACTATCTCTTACATTTATATAATGTTGTTAACACCTAACCTCTCGGTGATGAAGCTACTCTAATTCTTGCTAATCAATCCATCCATCCATGGTTTGATCCATTAGACCAACACTATGGAGATAACTTTTAGAGCTACATCACATAAAGCAATAAGCCTGAAATGTCCTTTCTTTATTTAAGAGGGGCTAGATGCCTCTTAAACAAAGAAATATCCAAAATTTTCTCATTACACAAATCACTAAGAGTATAAATAGAATTCAATTCTCCCTCATTTATTACATAAATTTCCAAAATCTTTAGAAAATTTCCAAGATTGATCTTAGATACAATATATATAGAATCCGATCCTCCTTCATTTCTTGGTAGTTTCTTCATATTTTTTTTCCATTTTTTATTCTCTTCTATGTGATTTTATATAGATCATCTGCGAGTTGTGCGTGGTACAAAGCTTATGATGCAAAACTTGCAAACTTCATTTAGTTCATCCTTAGAGCAATTGGTAAAGTTGTTCCTTTGTGACCATAAGGTCACAGGTTTAAATTACAAAAATAGTCTCTTTGTAAAAATACAAAAGAAAGGCTGCATAAATTATGACCCTCTTGAGCCTTTAGTCTTTTGCACCGGTTAAGTTGATTTTCTATTATATTATAATATTTGTTAAACTCATCAGAAATAGATATCTTCAAAATCTAAGAATCCAACGAAATTGAATGCTAACTATCATTTCTTATTGAATGAATCGATCGACTTGCTATCAAAGATTGATTTTGGACTATAAAATTTTCTTTGAACAATGGTTGATAATATAATTTGAGTCAAAATCGGGGGACGTATTGTCAGATTGTTTCTACCAACTTTTTACTCCAATTAATATTCTTTTATAATTAAAAATTCGAATTCAGAAGAAAATTAACATTCTTTTCTTTATATATTAAATTCAATATTAATATAGGTTATATATAAATATTATGTAGAAATTTCATTTTGAATAAATTAAAGAACCCATATTACTAATCTATTATGTATCTTAGTATTCCTGTTCATCCTCTCATTATATTTTTTCTCAATCGTCTATTAACCTTAGAGTAATTCATATAAATAAATAATAGTAAAAACTCAATAAGGCTATAGGACTTACTTTCGAACCTGCTTCAAGTTAGGATGATTAATCAACGAATCTTGAGGCAACCGATCTAGTTTTCTTATGTTTATTTTTGGTTTACTATTGTATATAAGTTATAACATTACATCTTATAAATCTTTTATATTGTAATTACATTACATTACAAAAAATTATCCTTGTATCAAATCATCTTAGTTTAGATAACATCATATACAATATGGTCATTTAGTTTAGATTAAATCAATTACAAATTGATTCATCTTATCTTAATTTGTGTATAAATATAGCATACATTGTAAAGCAAACACATCAGAAAATCAATATATTATACTCTACTTCAAACTTCTCAGCTTTAATTCTTTTTTTCATGGTACCAAAGCCTACTTGAACCAAATCTCAAATTTTTTCGTTCACCTCTGCTACATCTACCATCCATAAACACATCCCTACTACGTTGCTATACACAACACATTAAAATGTAGACTACTAATACCTCACCAGACCTACTATAACCAGCCCAATTCACACTTCCACCAGCCCATCCCCTACATTCCAACTCAATTAAACCATTCACACCCATATCTGAATTCCAGTTTCTGATCCAAATCTAATTCCTAACCTTTAAAATGCCAAATTAAAAAAATTTGGTCACATAGTCGCTATTTGTCATTTTTGCTATATGCAATCTTGAAATAATTTTTCCAATATTTCCTCTGACCCCTCACAAATTCAACCTGCCTTCTCTACATTACACACTAATCCTCCACCCAAATTTGTTCTCCTATTCACCCAACGAAATTACCAAATGGCTTCTAGATACTGGTGCTTTTTCCCACATGACACCTAACAATAATATTGTCAACTCCTCTAAATCATATCACAGCACTGACTAAGTAGTTGTCAGTAATGGCACTACTTTCCCTATAACTTCTAAATATTCCTTATCTTTTCATATAAATGTTTGACCATTACACTTAACTAATGTTCTCATTGTGCCTTACCTTACTACTAATTTACTTTCTGTTGCTCAATTTGTTAAAGACAATTCCCGCTTAATTGATTTTAATCCCTCTAGTTATGTTATGAAGGACCTTTCCACCAAGATTCCACTTCTCAGGGGAAACATTCATAATAATCTTTACCCTGTCAAGGTTCAGGGGAAACATCCATAATAATCTCTAGGCTTTTGCTGCAAAACATACTTCTTCACACCTCTGGCATCAACTGTAGTATCCCATTTTCTCATACTAAGGATTAGAATCCTAGATAACTGTTCATGAGAATTGTTATTGAGAAATTATAAGGTGCATTGCATACTCATGCATATCAGTAGCATATACACATTCGAATTGATTTTTATATACATTGCAATGACAATTTATGCACTCATTTGAAATATGCCAAGGTATAAATGATTTTTTATATGATTATGATGTGAATAGTAAATGTTATGTCTTGAAAATTGATTTGGCGAATTATATTATTGATTTAAAATTTTTGGTGAAAATTTGAGAAATTTATGATATTTATGAGTATTTTTAGACTAGAAAAAATGCCAAGTGACAAGACAATTGATAAATGGTAGTAGAATTAAGTATCAAATAGCAGTAGAAATTATTGATAAGTGACATTAAGATTTAATGAAAAGTATCATTGAAAATTTAGAGACAATTGAATTAGAAATTAGGAGACAAACGTACTAGCTATTTAAAAGACCAAGTGGAGATGACAAGGTGGTGACATGTGACAAATGACACACACCTTAACCCACGATATTTTCATTGAAAGACCATTTCTTTGTCTTTCATTTTTGTTTTGGCCAAATGCTCTCATCTTCTTCTTCTCTTCTCTCAACCCACGACACTTACCAACCCTCACGATTTTTTATTTATGCCTAACTCCTTCAATTTCTTTCCTCAAGATCCTTGCTGTCTCTTCATCCTTTTACTAGAAAACCTAATCTTCCCACCTTGGAATGATGATGATCGTGTAAAGCTTAAAAGCTAGGGTTTCATGGTGATTGATGAAGCTTTGAGTTTAATCAAGTAAGTAGCCTATTATTCTTCATGGGTTGTTTAAATATAAACATATGTGATGATAGTTTAAAGGTGAAATGATCATGATAGTGGAATTAAATGTATGCTATAACGTGGATGAGGAAATAAGTAAAGTTATGTCATATTTTTGTGTATATGATGAATAATAGATTATGAGTTGTGTTAAAGATGTTTTTAAGATGGATTGATAGTGAAAATATTTTACATGGTGTACAAAAGAGTGTAGAAATGTTAATGAAGAAGTGTGTAGGATTATGTTATGCTTTTTTATAGATAAATGAATGTATATGTTGTGTTCTATTTTGAGAGGATGAAAAACATGGATTATAAGTTGTTATGTAAATGAAATAGTTGTAAATTAAGGAAAAAAAATGAATGTGAAAGCTATACTTAAGAAAGGTGCTTAGTAATGTTCTTGAAATGAGAAGAAGTAAGGATTTGGTATAATAGTGAATGATAGATGATATGTTCTACTTTTGTGTAATTGATGAACGATAAATTGTAAGTTGTCATATGAATGGTGTTGAGATGAAATTGAGGTAAAAATGATGGGGTTACGAATTTTAAATAATGAATTAGAGAGATGATTTGTTTGAAGTATTATGAAAGAGATAAATTTGGAAATTTAGAGATGATTAAGGAATAAAAGTGTTCTTAGAAATGATTAACTATGCATGAGATGTCTTGAATACAGTACGGAAAGAGTTAGGATTTCTTGAATGAATGGGATTAAATGAATGATAATGAAAAAAGTGAGTAAAGTTTTTGAGTTTTAATGCAACTAATATGGTAGTTAGATTAGCATAAAATGAAGTTGCATAAATGGACATAAATTCTGGAAAAATTGGAGGGTAAATGATGTTTTAAGTATGTGGAAATTCGTGGAGAAAAGAAGGAGAAAAGGCAGGGCACGATCGTAGCTTTCAGTGCACAATCGTGGTCTAGATTATTTAGGTTCTTTCATGATCATGACAAAATCCCCACGATCCTGACCAGTTCCACGAGGTTCTATCACGATCGTGGCCAGTTTCATAAGGTTCTGTCACGATCATAGGAAGTTCCACCACTATTGTGGGCAGACATAAAAAGGTGAAATGTGTCTGTTATGCGATGTTTGAAACAATAAATGTTAAGGTACCTTCCTAAGGTGTATTTAGGCTTAAATGAAGCTTGAAATGAACTTAGTTCGATGATGAATTAGTTGATAAAGTGTTTGATATAATTGGGTTGTAAATTGAGGTTATAACTAAGGAATGAATCGATGATATCAATGGATATAAAATCTAAAAATTTGAGCTATTAATGGAAGGAAAATGTTCTTAGGAATGCTTATATGATTCAAAGGAGATGAATGATGTGAATCAAGTAAGAATGAAAGAGAATTTGGATATTATATGATCATTATAATGTTGGAAAAAAGGATTGGAGACTATGTGATTGATGAATGTATGAATTGTGAAATTAATGTAATAGTAAACAAATTGTGTTGAAAATTGGTTTGATGAATTATATTATTGATTTAGAATTTTTAGTGAAATTTTGGGAAATTTATGAAATTATGGGTATTTTTGAACTAGGAAAAATGTCAAGTGGCAAGACGATTGATAAATGATAGTAGAATTAAGTATCAAATGGTAGTAGAAATTATTGATAAGTGACATTAAGATTTATTGTCAAGAGTCATAGAAAATTATGAGACAATTAGATTATAAATTTCAAAACAAATGGAATAATTATTAAAGAGCCAATTGGAGACCACAATAAAATGACAAGTGACAAGTGACAAGTTTCACAACACTTGCTACTCAACACTCACAATCCTTTCTTCTTTGCAAGACCATCTCTTCTTTCATTTTGTTTTGGCCAAATGCTCTCATCATCATCTTCTTCTCTTCTCTCAACATACGACACTCACCAACCCTCACGATTTTTAATTTACGCCAAATCCTTCACTTCTTTCCTCAAGATCTTTGCTATCTCTTCATCTTGTCACTAGAAAACCTAACCTATTCACCCTTAAATGATGATGATCGTGTGATGCTGGGAGCTAGGGTTTCTTGGAGATTTTTGAAAAAGCTTTAGGTGAATAAAGTAAGTTGCCTATTATTCTTTATGATATGTAAAATGAAACATGTATGATGATGGTTGGTGATAGATTAATGAGTTAAAGGAAGTTGATCATGTGCTATAATGTGAATGAAGAAATGGATGTATAAATGTCTTGTTTTTGTACATATGATGATTAATAACTCATAAGATGTTGTAAAAATGTTTTTTTAGATGGAATGATCCCTAAAATGGTATAAAAAAATGCAAAATTTTTTATAAAGGGATGATGTTTACATGTTCTGTTCTTGATGTATAATCACATGAATGTTTGGTAATTGTTATTAGGTAAACTAAAATGAGTTTAAAGCTAAAGGAAAGGAGTAGTATAGTGTCTTGAAATGAAAGAAACTAGGATGATAGTTAGAGATAAATGAAGGTGATAATGGAGTTGAACATGTGTAGAAATTTTGATGAATGTATATGCATTGATGTTCTGTTTTTGGTGTTTATAATCAACCATAGATTATGATCTCTTTGTGATTGATATTGAGCTGAAAATGAAGGAGAGAATGAAGAGGAAATTATGAACAATTAAGCCAGAAATGATAGACTAAGTATAAGATGTTTCGAATGAACGAGGTGGAAAATGAAAATCTGGAAAATCATGAAGGAAGATTGCTGGAAAGTTTCGGATGTGACAACCCACAATTGTGGGAATACATCCACGACTGTGGGATGTGCTAAAATGGTGGAAAGTTTCTGCTTTCATAACCCATAATCGTGGGAAATCATCCACGATTGTGGGAATGGTTGTTATGTGAATTATGCTTCTTTTATGTGTGGTTTGAGACAACAATTGATAAGATACTTTCCTATGGTGCATATATGCTTGAATAAGACTTGAAATGAATTTAATTGATGAGGGATTAAATGATTAAATGTTTGAAATGTTTATACTGATAAATGAGGTTATAGCTTAGTGAATGAATAGTTGATATCAAAATACTGAAATCTGGAAAACTATGAGTATAATGGGAATGAAGGTGTTCATATGAATGCTAATGTGATTCAAAAAAGATAAGAAATGTGTATTAAGTAAATGAGAAATTGGATATTTTGTGATCTTATAATGCTAGAAAAAGTATTGGAGAGCATGTATGTGATAGACATATGATTGATGATATTAGAATGACCAAGTTTTAAAAAATGTAAACCTAAGTTCAAATTAGACTTATTTGAGTTTTGAAGTATGAATGATCAAGAGATAAGATTAAAGAAACATACCTGAAATAGTTAAATTGAGCATGCATTATATGTTACACATATACATGTGCGTATAATTGAATGTTTATGGGATTGTGCAAATTAGTAATGTGTGTATTGTATGAAGTTGATACGCAGAATTGACAGTTTGCATCCAGGCGTTTTCAGATCATGGAAGCAAATGCTAATCTGGAGCGTACCGTGAGTTGACCTAGATGGTCTTACTTTAATTTCTTGTTCTGTTTAAATTTCTGTATTGTATTATTGCTGATGTGAATGTGATAGTGATAATTCCAAACATTAATAGTCCGAGGAGTTTGATGAATGTGAACATATTGGAAGTGCTTCATTAAATGTGAATGAGCAAAGAATACGTGATTCTCAACATATTTGTTGAATGCCAGACTTAGGTTCGATGATATGTGAAAGTGAATGTGTAAAGTGAAATAAAGTAACTGATTGAACTTATGTGATTTGATGCATTTCATTATATGAATGCATGATCAGATAAAGGCAGTTGTGACCAGAATAGCCACTGAAAAGAACTTAAAGCTCATAAAGTGATTAAAAGCCAAAAGCTCACTATATATAATGAGCCCGATATCTCTAACAGATACGAGACAGTTATTAATGAGTCCAATATCCACAATAGATATGGGACAGTGAAAAAGGCACTTGGTCACAACAACGTAATAATTGAAAGTGAGTCTCATAAGCATTGCATATACATTTCATATGTATGTTTAAATGATCGAATTGTACTGTTTGAATTGTTCTGAATGTGAAATGTGAAATAAGTGAATAAGGTGTTATTTGATGCTACATGATGAATTAATGAAGTGATGTGCTATATGTGTTAATACTTATCTGCAAATTGAATGTGAACTGTGAACTATTTGTGTTATGTGATATAAGTGAGCCATCAAAGATGGTCCATTCACTGAGTTCCCAAAACTCACCAAAATTGCAATGTTGTATTTTAGGCTCAGAGGAGATATCCAGTTAAACAAACTAGAGTATAGCCACTGCATTCAGAGAAGAGATAGAGGTCAAGATCAATTTGCATGTGCATATGCTTTCCAGCATTTTTGTATTAATAAGTGTATTCGGAAATACTATATAATGTGTATGTGAATAATTTGTTTGTATAAGGACTTTATGACTGGAAGTGTTTTGTATTTGTAATGGGCCCAAATGACAACTGGAATTCTGACGATATGTTTATTGTTTGTAACACTTATGACTGAAAATGTTTATGAATAAAATAGGCCATAAATGATTATTGGTTTTTTCTGAAATGAGTATGATGCATGGAAATTTGCAATGAGTATGATTGTTTGACTATTCTAGCATGCCACCTTTATAGAGTATGTTTTTGAATACCGTTGATGTGTTCAGGAATATGCCTTATGAGAGTGTGGTGCTACAGAATTGGTATCAGAGCCCAGTTTTAGAATCTTACATAGGCATTTTTCAAAGTATGTGTCAAAGTAGATGCATTGTAGACATGTCATAGCATGTAGTGACAACTAATTCCCAGTCTGAGTTGCATTTACATGAGTCACACACATGAACATTCGTCAAGAGTTGAGTTGTTAGAAACAATAAGAAGAATGATGATTTGTTAAAGTGTAAGAAAGTGAAAGTTTATGGATATCTGAAAATAAGAAATATTACATAGTTTGATATGATGGGAAAAGATCCAATACATTTGTGTTTATGGTTGTATCGTCGAATAAGATATCAATATTGTATTGTGGTAATATATCCTTGACTGTGATATAGATGTGAATATATTGTCGTGAATTAATTGAGGAAAGTAGAGATATAAGTATAAATGACAAGATTAAATATGTACAAACAAAGTAGAACGAAAACAATAATATATTATGACCTTGAGAAGATGAACTTTTAATTGAAATGATTATTTGATTAATGTGACATGAGTTATAATTTAGCATAAGAATATGTTAGTGGAATTGAGATCAAAGTGTCATGATGATTATGTATCTATAATTTTGAATTGATAGAGAACATACATATGGAGGATGAAATAAATGATAGCTAGAAGATGAGATAAATGATAGTGATATATGTAGAAATTTTCAAAGTTAAGTTGAATTGTTATGATGAGTACATGTCGAATAATGTGATTACCTTGACAAGTGATATTATTAAGCACTTATGTATTATATGCTTGGAAATGGATTAGGAAGTGATCTATAACTTATTGAATACTTTTTTAGTCATAGTTCTCATAGTTAAAATTCTGAGATGACACGGAGTAACGCATGAAAGCATTTAAAGTGATCAGTTGAGGATAGATTGAAAGTGTAAACGATGTTCCTATGTGTGATGAGTTCAAGGAAATCGAAGCAGGGCACGATCGTGGCTGAGATTATTTGGTTTTGTCACAATCGTGGCAGAGTCTCCACGATCGTGGCTAGTTCCACAAGCTTCTATCACGATCGTGGGAAGGTCCATCACGATCATAGGTAGGCATAAAAGGAGAAATGATGTCTAGAATCAATTGAAATTAAAGTATCACTGGCGTACGATATTAATTGTTGACGTTTCAGAAATATATGTTTAGATAAGATTTAATGATCTTGATGGTACATACCAAAGTATAAGAGTAAATGAATATGCCTCCTGTTTCACTGAGTTTTATTATAAAGAATATTCTGATCATGTAAGATATGACAGTAATTGATCCTATTGAGTGAGTTTTATTATAAAGAATATTCTGATCATGTAAGATATGACAGTAATTGATCCTATTGAGATATTATAAATAGTTGAAAATTGATCTTATTGAGGTATTTTGAATGGTTGTAAAGCGATGATGAATATAGTTAACTGATAAAGAGTATGTAAAGAGTATTGATGATTGAGGAAAGAAATTTTCTTTTGATAGAGACTTTCGCTGAATGATATCATGTAGTCAATGTTCCATTTCTATAAATGAATCAATATTGAACAAATTAGAAGTGACTATTGAAGTCCCATTTCTAACTGATACTCAGGCATAAGAAGTTGAATATGCTACAAAAAGTACAATATTTGGTTAATGTAAGTTAACCCAATTACATTATTAGGTTCATGAAATTGGGATGATATTATTGCTATTGCTAAAGGAACTTCGATTCAAAATGTACGTGATATTTGTATGTTCAGAAGGTACAAGTTAGATTTGACGTTTGTAACATCCTGTTTCTATATAACGGGTTAAATTATAAAAATGGGTACACGGGCGATCAATCGGAGAAATTACACATCTCATGCTCATGCATTTATGAATAGTGAGTTTTGCGCATGAAAATTTATTGTACATGCATTCATGACATCTTCCCGGTATAAGTGCATAAAGAGTGATTTTTGAAAAAATAGGCTTTGTGAGTGAAAAATTGGAATTGGAGAGGCTCATTAGGGTTCTGTGATTTTTAGAAAATTATAGAA
>JANQBM010000004.1:4204867-4217399 GCA_025594535.1 Erythroxylum domingense | reverse complement strand
TAGGTCTGATGATATGTGAAAGTGAATGTGTAAAGTGAAATAAAGTGACTGATTGAACTTATGTGATTTGATGCATTTTATTATATGAATGCATGATCAGATAAAGGCAATTGTGACTGGAGTAGTATCAAAAAAGACCATAAAGCTCATAAAGTGATTAAGAGCCAAAGGCTCTATATGTATAATAAGCCTAGTATCCCCAATAGATATAGGACAATTATTAATAAGCCCGGTATCTACAATGGATACGGGGATAGTGAAAAAGACACTCGATCACAACAACGTAATAATTGAAAGTGAGTCTTATGAGCATTACATATACATTTCATATGTATGTTTAAATGATCGAATTGTACTGTTTGAATTGTTCTAAATGTGAAATGTGAAATAAGTGAATATAGTGTTATTTGATGCTACATGATGAATTAATGGAGTGATGTGCTATATGTTAATACTTATCTGCAAATTGAATGTGAACTATGAACTATTTGTGTTATGTGATATGAGTGAGCCAACGAGGATGGTCCGCACACTGAGTTAGCAAAACTCACCAAAATTAAAATGTTGTATTTCAAGCTCAGAGGAGATATCTAGTTAGACAAACTGGAGTATAGCCACTGCATTCGGAGAAGAGATAGAGGTCAAGATCAGTTCGTATCTGCATATGTTTTCCAGCATTTTTGTATTAATAAGTGTATTCGCAAATACTATACAATGTGTATGTGAATAATTTGTTTATGTAAGGACTTTATGACTGGAAGTTATTTGTATTTGTAATGGGCCCAAATGATTACTAGAATTCTGATGATATGTTTATTATTTGTAACATTTGTGACTGAAAATGTTTATGAATAAAATAGGCCATAAATGATTATTGGTTTTTTTGAAATGTGTATAATGCGTGAAAAACTTGCAATGAGTATGATTGTTTGACTGTTCTAGCATGCCACCCTCGTAGAGTATGTTTTTTAATACCAACAATGTGTTCGAGAATATGCCTTATAAGAGTGGGGTGCTACAATGAACCTAAGTGCAAGCTAAACATACACAAACAATGATATCTAAATGATTAAGAGATGTGAATAAAGGAAACATACCCGAAATAGTCAAATTGAGCATGCATTATACATTACATATATACATATGAGTACGATTAAATGCTTATGTGATTGTGTAATTTAGTAACGTGTGGACAATGTGTGTATTTCATGAAGTTGATATATAGGATTGAACGTTAGCATCTAGACATTTCCGGATCATGAAAGCATATGCTAATCTGTAGGATATTGTGAGTCGACCTAGATAGTCTCACATTGATTGATTATTTCTATTTAAATTTCTGCATTGAACTGATTATGATATGATTGAAATAATTTTAGGGCTTAATAGTTCGAGGAGTTTGTTGTGAATGTATTGGAAGAGCTTCATTGAATGTGAATGAGAAAAAAATAAGTGTTCTCAACGTTTGGTTGAATGTCGAACATAGATCCAATGAAAATGTGAAAAAGTGAATGTGCACTGAACAAATGTGACTAACTGCATATATATGAATTCATTCATTTCATTACATGATATATATGATCAGATAAAGGTAGTTATGACCAAAGTAGCCAGCGAAAAAGAGCTTAAAGCTCATAATGTAATTAAGAGTCAAAGGCTCACTATGTATAATGAGCCCGATATCTCCAAACAGATACGGGATAGTTATTAATGAACTCGGTATCCACAATAGATACGGGACAGTTAAAAAGGCAATTGGTCATAACAAAGTAACAACTGAAAGTGAGTCACATATGCATTGCATAAAAATAAATTGATGTGTATTAAATGAATAATTGAAATGAGATATATGTACTGTTCTGAAATTGAAGTGTGAAATGATGTGCAAATTCTAAATATGTGAATTGTCTGTTAATATGAATATGTGAAATGTTCTGTGTTGCTATAAGTGAGCCCATCGAGGATGGTTCACTTATTGAGTTCGCAAAACTCATCAAAATTGCAACGTTGTCTTTTAGGCTCAGAGGAGATATCTAGTTAAAGAAGTGGAGTATAACTATCGAGTTTCGACATGAGCTAGGGATCGGGATTAGTTCGCATCTGTATATGTCTTCAGTCATTTTTGTATTAAGATTTGTTTTTCGTAACTGTTGAATATATATATATTAACTCTATACAATGTATACATGAATTCAATATGTAATAACACGTTTTGTATTTGTAATGGGCCCAAATGATTATTAGAATTTTGATGATGTGTTTAATGTTCATGGCACTTGTGACTAGAAATGTTTTGAATAAAATGGGCCAAATAATGATTACCGGTTTGACTGAAAATGTGGGTGATGCATGAAAAATTTGCAATGATTCGATGTGATCGTCCTAACATGCCACTTTCACAGAGCATTTGCTTGAATGTCCTCAGGATGTACAAGTACGTGCTCAATGGAAGTAGGATGCTACATCAATGTCTTGGTCATCCATGTTTTCAAATTTTTTCCAAATTATTTACGTCTGATTTAGTGTCTCGTACTGATCTTCATTGTAATTCATGTCTTCAAAGCAAAAGTTGTCATCTTTCTTTACCTACATCTCCTAGAGTATGTACTGCACCTCTTTAACTTATTCATTGTGACATTTAGGGACCATCATCTATGTTATCACTTTCCCGTTCAAGATATTTTATAATTTTTATTGATGATTTTGGTCACCACACTTGGATTTTTCTTTTAGATTGTAAGTCTTAAGCATTACAAAAATTTCAAAATTTCAAAACCGCAACTGAGAACTTATTCCCAACAAAAATCAAATTGCTTCAATATGATGGAGCCTTTTAACTCATCAAATGATCATTTGATACTTTTATCACCCCTCACAGTATTTTATTATCCTCATATCCCACAACAAAATGGTGTTACTGAATGTAAAATTCATCACATAACTGAAATAGGAATCAATCTTCTTGTTCACAACTCACTTCTGAAGAGATTTGGGTATGAAGTCTTTTTCACTGTTGTTTACCTCATAATTTTTTTACCGTCATCTAACTTACATTTCAAATCTCCACAAAAATTGTTGTTCAATTCTTCTCCCAATCTTAATCATCTTGTTATTTTTGGTTGCATATGCTACATTTTCCTTGCTCACACTAGAATTGATAAACTCACACCCAAATCCACCTTATGTGTATTCCTAGGCTATGCCTCCAATAATAAATGATACAAATGTTTTGATCACTCTACAAATAAAATTTATCTTTCTTGACATGTTAGATTTCTTGAAAATCACGTTCCTAAACTCTAACCAAACTCCTCTTCCTCTTCTACCACTTCTCTATCTTTATCATTACAAATTCAATTATCACCTACTTCATTACCATTATCTAGTTCTCCCTTCTCACTGGTCTCGACTACTTTTACTTCACTCATGCCTCCTGTACCCTCTTTCCTTCCTATTCCACTTATTCCTCAACCATCATCCTCCTCTTCTCATCCAATGGTCACTCGCACTCAGGATAACATTTGACCATTAAAATCATTTCTTGACTATATTACTTATAACACCAATATTCTTACGTCTTTTTATCTAGATTCTACTTCTTTCATTCAAGAAAACAAATTTCCTCACTGGCAACAAGTCATGCTTGATGAGTTCAAAGCTCTCTGTCCTAATAATACTTGGTCCCTTAATCCCCCCTCTAAGTGCAAATACTATCAACTATAAATGGGTCTTCTATATAAAGCTTAATCCGATGGTTTCTTAAATCACTATAAAGCCCGTTTGGTAGCTAAAGGCTATCATCAATCACCCCATCTTGATTATAATAACATATTTAGTCCAGTTGTCAAACTAACAACCATTTGTCTTAGCTAAAAACTAGTCCATTTGTCATCCTTATTATGTGTCTCATCTATAAAAATCTCTTTATGGTCTTAAGAAAGCTCCTAGAGCTTGGTTTCGCCACTTAAGTCAGAAACTTGATGACCTTGGGTTCACTTCCTCCAAAGTTAATACATCTCTTTTATTCACTTCACATAAACTCACACCACCTTTCTCCTTGTTTATGTGGATGATATCATAGTCATTGGCTCTTTACAACAGTTTGTTCAAACCATCATTGGTGCTCTCCACTCTGCTTTCACCATAAAAAGATATAGGATCTCTTCACTGCTTTCTTGGCATTGAATCCACATTTACACCCACTGGCCTTCTTCTTATAAAATCTAAATACACTCGTGACCTTCCTCATCACAAAAACCTTGACTCTTCCAAACCTGTCTCCGCACCCATTATCCCTCTCTACCACTTTCCAAAAATAATGGCCTTCCTCTTTCTAATCCTACTAATATTGTAGTACTATTGGAGCACTTCAATATCTTTGTCTAACCAGACCTGATATCCTATTTGTTAACAAAGTTTCACAATTCTTACATTGTCTTATTGATGTTCACTATAATGTGGTTAAATGTATTCTTCAGTATCTTCGCTCTACCCTACCTTATGACCCACACTTAAGCAAACCTTCCACCTTAACCATCACTGCTTACTCTAATGTTGATTAGGCTGGGTGTCATAATGATCGCTAATTTACATATGGTTATTACATTTTGTTTGGCTCTTCTTTAATTTTTTAGAGTTATAAGAAATAACCTACTGTGTCCAGATTTATCATTGAAGCAAAATACATGAGCATTGCTCCACTGAACTATGTTAGCTTAATTCTCTATTTGGTGAGCTTGGATTCTCGGACATTAAACCACTTTTATAATGTGACAACATAGGCATTACCATTCTTACTGTAGATCCCATCTCTCATACTCATACGAAACATATTATATACATTTTGTTTGTGATTTGGATGTGAAGAAATTTATGTTTATAGATCATATATCAACTTCTCACCAACTTGCTGACATTCTCACCAGACCATTAGATTTTACCCCCTTTTTTATGTTACATCACAAGCTCAATGTGATTTCGAACATTAGCTTGTGGGGGATGATAACAAAACATCTTCTAAGTCTTTTTTATTGTAATTACATTAGATAAACTCATCCTTGTATCAATTCATTTTAGTTTAGATAACATCATTTACAATTCGATTATTTAGTTTAAATTGAATTAGTTTAAATTGATTCATCTTATCTCAATTTATATATATATATATATATATATATAGCATATGTTGTAAAGCAAACACATTAAAAAAACAATACATTATACTCTACTTTTAACTTCTCAGCTCTAGTTATTTTTTTTCAATAAAAAATGATTCTCCATTCATATTTAGCTGTGAGCAATCTACGTTTGTATCTCATATATTTCACTTCTCTGACATCTTACTGAGTTTTACCCTCATCATTTTGGAAAACATAGCTCTATGGTGGTAAATTCTCATCTTGTTTGTTTGCTGAAGTTACAATAGTAACATTTAAACCTTTAAAATGCTTGAGGATTTCGAAATGATCTTCCAATTTGGGGAGAATTTGTAAAAATCTGTTTTCATTGAAAATTAAATTAAAACCTTTCATTTTGGGTTAATGGGACACCTTTAAATTTTACTAAACTAGTGGGGCCCTTGATCTAATTAACATTGTGATTGAGGACTCTACTCATACTCTAAAAGGATTTCTCAACCTTAATTCCTACATTAATTAAAAGTGACTTAAAAGAAAGGAGAAGAATCTAGCTAGAACAAAAAGACACATTGGATCAAAATGAGGTCTATTATATAATAGTGGTAGTAGACTAAAGTTTTCAGAGGTCTCTTTTAAAGAAGAATAGCCTAATTTGAGTTGAGAAATCTTGTTAAGACTAAACTCAATTAATATGTATTAAAGACGGGCTTAATGAATAACTACTAAAAAATGGAATGGTTCCATTGGTCAAATAGTCCCGCGAGCTAGCCAATATAGTAATGAATAAGAAAAAGAATAGACGACCATTGTCCCAACTTTACCAACATTCCTATAAAAGCAAGTATGAGAAGTTTAGCCTAATTTTTTGTTCATAGGGGAGCTTGATAATGTATATTCAGTCTTATCGACATGGTCCTACTGATTTATTTTTTATTAGAGCATCAAGCAACAGAACCTAATTCGTTCTACTTAACTAAGCCTTGTGCTCATTTAAGGAGGGAGTTTGCTTTACCCAACTCCTTTTTTAATAATAAGTTAGAAACCTTTGACTGGACATTCATTAGTTTTGAATGAAGAATGAAGAGTGCCCTTCCCTAGAAAGCATCTACTCCTATTAAAGGGAAAAGTGTGACTTTTCGCATTTCATATGTTTGGATATTAATACATTAATAGAATACGCATATATAAATCCTTTCCTTGAGTTTTCAATAAGGGGCGGCCCGTCTATATTTATAGTAATAGGAAGGAGCATTTTCAATAAGGCCCACGCTAGGCACTTTTTGCTTCCTTAAAATTGAATTTTTTAATCGGTAAAGACTCACCCTTTGTTTGAATCAAAATGAGTCCCCAAGACCCAAGACATTGGCTTCCACCAACAGTGGACTATTAAGAATTGCATCCCACGCATATTCTACATTATAGCCTGCAGCAAATTCAGCTTCTGCTTATACGATATCAAACAAAGTTTGATTAGTTTCTAGTAGACAAGAAATGAGGAACATAACCAATACAAGGAGCAAAGGAATAACAAACCATATTTGCTTTTTGTGCCATGGCAATTTCACTCGAACTACGTAGACCTACATATATTAGTATAGTATACTGAGGTCCCTAACTAGAACCACACTTGCAAGTTTCCTTGTATATGGCTCATTCATGCTTTTTGAGGCATTACTAGTGACTCAACATGGGAGAGAAGGCGACTGAACTGCATACTTTCCTCTTCAGAGCATTGTCTTAATGAGTAGGAAGCACCTATCAAGCAAAGATTTCTTCAAAAAATAGAGTTGTTTCCTTTTTAGTGCCCGCCTTTAGTTTAGGTGTTGGGGCAAGCCCTAAGAATCAAACTTTATATTGGCTCCTAGCTCCATTTCGGTCAGCATCCTACTCTTGAGGAAGTGGAGTCCTAAAGCGAACTACTTATTGTTGTGTTGCCCTAAAAAAAGTATTGGTGAACAACATTAAATTATTTTTAGGAAAGGAAAGTGTGGTTGACAAGTTACTTTCAAGGAGGGGTTAATGGATTGGAGTGCTTTCATCAAATGACGCATCTGGGCGGAGCCATTTTGACCGCTCGATTTAGCCTGGCCTAGTTAAAAAGAGATTCACGTAAAGACTATTGTTTTTTATGAATCTCTTTACATGTTAGCTAGAGGGGGTGAGCTTTCCTATGGTAGTTTCATTACAGTCTCTAACCGTCCATTGTGTCTCTTATTAGTTTGGCCTAAGAAATGAGGAACATAACCAATATAGGGAACAAAGGAATATCGGACCATATCTTACCTTAGGAGAATCCTTTTTAAGCATTCAATTCGAGTTAGGGAAATGGAATAGGTATATAGTAGCAAAATAGATTAAGACTCCCTTATGTAAAATTCAATTCAATAAGGCATAAGGAAAAAAAAAGACAAAAAGGGTGGAAATAGCAAAGAATCATTGAAAATGATTGCCAATTGACTATTTCTAATCTAATTAAGTAAGTAGCAAAATAAAAATGACCAAGGTCTTAGGCTTAGGCCATGGCACAAGGAAGCATAGTGTCATTTTAGAAATGTGTAATAAAATGAACAGTGAGATGCTTTTTAATAGTATTGGCCAAGTATTTTGATTAATGGTCCGGTTAAAGGATTTTGTCTAGCATCAGGTTCTATTATGAGGAATAAAGTTGAAGTTCAATCATTCTCTTGAAAGCAGGGAGAGTTAGGACAGAATCCAATCCTTTATATTGTAATAAAAAAAGAAATTCAACTTCAAAGGGGCAGTAGCAGTTGTAAGGTCGACAAATGTAGTCTACTCACAGTTTATAGCTTGCCTTGCTTTTTATAGACCTAAAATGATTGATGAAGCAATAATCTTCTTATTAATAGAACCTACAAATCTCCTTATTAGCGGTCTTCCATTAGAGCCGGTTCGGTCTAATCAAGCACATAATTTTTTAATAATATTATAAAGTTTTAAATTTTTAGTAATCATTAAATTGATCCTATTAAACATGAGTTAATTTAAACTCAACTTTAATTATATCAAATTATAAAAATACTTATAAATTAAAATTTTTAAATAATTTTTAGATTAAATAACCTGTTCAAAGGAATGCATCTGGACGGATCAATGATATCATTGTTGAGTTAAATTGTATGAGTATATTTGAGCCCATAGAGAAACATCAGGTAAGCCCAGCTAAGAGCAATAATGGCTCTGGTTTATTTTGTTCGAAATTGGGCCAGTTAAAGTGAAACGTTGACCAAGAATTTTTGCTCTTTCCGAATACAGAATCTTCCTAGTTGGAGTTTGGGACATATTTAAATGTAACAAAAGTCTTAGTTGATCAGTCCACTGCGTAATAATATGAGACTCTCCTAGATCCCCTACAAAAACCTATTTCTCTATTTCCAATTTCCCTTATAAAAAACGCCCACACTGCACAGGGAGTTGCAACTTGCAACCCAACCAGACCAGCTACTATCTATTACGATTGCGATTGCCGCTTTCTACCTATCCCTTTACATCTTTTTGGAAAGGAAAAGGAGCTAGCTTGCTGGCTATGATCCATCTATCTAGCTACTAAAATAAACTAATTATAGCAAAGGGTTGCTTCCAGTGAATTAACAATTGCATGTAACTTATCCCAGTCTGCAATCCTGTAGACTAGTCTTCAAGTAAATCCGTTTTGGTTAATATGTCATTATTTTAATATTTTTTGTTCACTAAACCTACAGATTCTTCGTAATCCGATAACTTGTTAGTGAATTTCCATATTTATCTCCAGCATATTCTTTGAGGGTTTAGTTAATGATGGGCAAAGGCTACTTTGAATTGTTTTTCTGAAGGATAAAAGGTGCATGCTTTTTCCAAGCTTGATAGTGATAGGCCAAACCTCTTTGAAACGCCTCTGCCTGCACAGGTCACCTAAATAAATATATAACTTGGACAGGTCCATCCGGCTTCTGAAATGTCGAACTCGTAATAATTTTCCTGAAACAAACATGATTGAGCCACCTGTCCAGATGAACCATTAGATGTCCCAAGTCCTAAACCAAATCGAATCTACCCCAAGTAGCCTTGTTCATCCAGACTTGATTTTAATACGTTGTTTTGCTTTTTAATAATATATAACTTAATATAACAACTTTGATAAACAGGCACGTCCCATGCCGTGGGGTAGTGTATTCTTGAATGAGAGTAACATAATTACATGTTATTTAACCCCTTAAGCTTCTTAATTAGCTGCCCCATCTCCTCATCAGTTCTTTGTTCTTCGTCATCCTGTCACCTCTCTATCCTCTTACCCCGGCTTTCTCTCCGCCTATCTAGTTTTTCTCCTCTAACCGAGGTAGCCATATTAGTCTGTACGCTGCGCTTATTGTTCTGTTACTTGTCATTTAACTCATGTCTGTGTTATTCAAACAGATAGAAGATAAACATAAGGAGGAGTACGTTCTGGTTGATGGGAACATATACGGAAGAGAAGAACCAGGGAAATCATCATCAAGAACTGGAGAAGATCACCAAGACCCGCTTATCTTGCATGTGGTCATTGGTGGTGAGCTTAGCAGGAGGGCTAGTTCTTGGATGGTGGGAATACCAATATCATCCAACAAATACACAACAATGGATGGTACCCTTTGGTTTAATTCTGATGGTCACTCCTATTATCATAAGTTTTGCTCTTTTCGTCTCTGAAACTTGCAGTCCCATAGGCGAAAACGTCTACATGAAGAGTCACCCCGCTATTCATGTACGTGACTCAGTTACTGATGCTGAGAAATGCTCCGGAGTAATCACAGTGTAATTTGGTTCAGAAGTCATTTCCAGAGACTCTTGCAGCATCACCATTACAGTTGCGTCAAATTTTCAAAGATCAAACTAATAGCAACCGTTTGATTGGGATTTCTTATTGATGAGAATGGTTGTTGACTTATTATTTAAGAGACGGGCGGGGGGATTGTTTAGTTGGTGGATGCATGTGTCAAGCAGGTTGCTTGATTCGCTAGGCAAAAGTGTAAGGTATTGATTGCATAATTCGTGTATGGACTTAATTGAAGCTTAAATCCATGTTTTCAAGGACTCAAAATGACGTGATCAACACATGCTTTTTGGTGGTTAAACAAATGTTGAGAATATAGCCTTCCCCAGTTTTTATCCAACCGTCTTAGGTAGCGCTTGACTGGCGTTTATGTACCCTACTCATGTTTCCTTTTAAAGAACTTCTGATTAAATATTCCAAAGTCCTCCTCACATTCATATTTTTTAGCTTAAATTTCCACGAGGCTTATGTAAGAGTGGCAAGGCATAACATAGTTTAACAAGTTAACGTTGGACATTTTTTACTTTTCCCATAAAGTTGGACAATATTTAATTACAGTTTTTATTTTTGCAAATAACTTATTGGTTAAGCGAGGTAATTTAATCAAGATAAAGATAATAAAGTGGCTCAATAAATTATTTAAATAAATAGGTCAAATTTTGGGTGAAAAATAGATCCCGATCAGTATAGACTGGACCCATATTGAACCTGTGATGGAGAAGTCCGATATGAAAACTATATAAAGGTTAAGGTCTCCTGCAGTTGTTCATATCATTCGTAAGCATAAGGATTCTCTGACCCGTTAAAAGAGCTTACGTTTCGAGAAAACTGTAGAAAGACGTTGGTCGAGTTCCAGTGAACAATTCCCATAAAGATGGCGGTGGATTCGCACTTATTTCGGCTTCAGAAAGCTCGTTTGAAGTTATAAAACTGAAATAAGGTATTTTTCACATTTTTTAATTTATTGTCCTGTCACGTTAGATCCGAGATACATAACTAAAGTATCGTTATGTGTTATACGTAGTATCAGAGCAGTGACGTGATCGGGTGGTTAAAAACAAAAATTTTTCAGTTTTTTCTCCATAAAGTTTTCGGAGAGTTAACTTCTGTTTCTCAATTTTTTTCTTACTTTTTATTGCATCAAAGTAGTATAGATATGTTTAGCCTTGAGAAATGGGTTGAAAACAAGCCCTAGAGTGGAAAAAACCAGGCGAAAATTGTCATTTTTCTGCAAGACAACATAAACCGTCGTGCATGTGTAGGACACACGCCCGTCCTAGGTATTTTTCACGCGCTAGACACGCAGTTGACACGTGAGTGGACAAAAACGAGCCACATGTCAGCTCGTGCTACGTACGCGCCTATCGATAAGCGCGCGTGGGCTCGTCGAGCGCTTGTCACGCACACGTCATCCAAGTTGAAGATACGTCGTTCTACGACTAGTATGGCACACGCGTCGTGCCCTCCCACGCTAGCCATCAGTTGATGACATCATCCCAGACGTTAGCGGATGACGTTAGCGCTATAGTGCATTGATGCCGTGTTAACGTCTGCTAACGTCAGCATGCTACAATATTTTTTAAAAAACAAAAATTTTAGATTTCCCGTAAGGGTACTCTGGGGTATTTTAGGCCAATTTTCGGGTCTGAAAATTTCATAAAGTGAAAATTTTCATTTTGTCTGGATTTATTACATTAGTAATAAATTAAAATTTAACTCTAGAAAAAGGTATTTTGAATCCAATTTCAAGTGAATTTTCATACTTTGGACATCACATGAGGGAGATACTTCAAGTTTTTATATCTCGGGTCTCATGTTTAGTGTTCGAGATTGCATGATAGTTACTTGGAAAAAGAATTAAGACATTTTGAAGCCATTTTTGAGTGAAATTTTGTGCAACGAACTTACCATAAAGGAGATATATGAGGTTCTTGTGTCTCGGGCTGGCGATCGGTTCAGTGCCTAGTAATACACGATAGTCGTTCTACGGAGATTTTTCTTGTACGAAGGTCTCAAATGAAATTTTTAGAGAATGTCTTCAGTACAAATCTATGACAATGAGACTGTGCATTCGGGTTTTTTGCATTTATTGATATTACATTGTCACATAACATACGTCCATCACGAATTTGAGGATAACATAAAGCTGTATCCCTTGTGTTTGTAGACTTTTTGAGTGCTGATGAGAATGTAGTTACCAAAATGGCCTTTCAAGTCAGTATTTTGAATTGTTTTGCTTGCATGTAGGGAGATGTCTCTGGTTTTATGTTTGGTTATTCTGCCCAAAGGTGTTGGCCTTACATAACATTTTTAGATATGCATAAAGGCATAAGATGGAGGAAACTGTTGCTCAAGTGATTTATTTGTGTAACATCCCATCACCCATGTTGAGGCTAGAATAGTAAATATGAGAGATTATTAAGAAATTAAAAAAGGCATTTCATGGTCATGCATTATATGATATGCACCTATCTGTGAATATTGAATTTTTGCACATAAAATAATTGTATATGCATTCATTGACAATTTCTGGGTATAATTGATTTATATATGTGAAAGGTGATTTTTATTGAGAATTGTGGTTTTT
>JANQBM010000004.1:4178009-4204767 GCA_025594535.1 Erythroxylum domingense | reverse complement strand
ATGGTAGTTATAACATTTCCACTGATTAAGCTTCTGCCTTTTAGCCATAACTTGTTTTGTATTTATCCAAATGAGACGATTCTTGATCTAGATTAAATTAGAGACATATGGCTATTTTTTTCATAAAGACATCAAATTTGAATTATGTCATTAAGAGTCTCAAAAATTGACATGAAGTCGAGAACTGGGCGAAGTAAATTGGAAGATGAATGCTGGAAAACGTAGTTGTAACATGTCCACTGATTATGCTTCTGTATTTTAGCCTTAACTTGTTCTATAGTTATCCGAATGAGATTATTTTTTATTTGGAGTAAACTAGAGACATAGGGATACAATTTTTCTGAAGAAATGGAATTTTAATTCTATCTTTAAGAATTTCAAAATCTGGCTTGAAATTGAGTTTTGACTGAGGTTGTAGTATTACCCAAGACAGAAATCATGTCTTGTTGATATTGAATAAACTGTATTGGTAGATGTCGAATTAGACAAAGGTTTCTTCATAAAAGTTATATTTTATTCTCTTATCTTTCAAATGACATAAAGTTCATAATTTTTTAATGTGAGAATTGAGAGATATGAGTTGTACAATTTGACAGTATAATCATGTACAAGCCAAAGTTTCAAATGTGCTCAGTCTATAGTATTTTGAGCATAACTCATAGAATACTAAACTAAATTGAATGATCTTAGTGTCATTAGAAACTTAAGAGATAGGAGAACAGTTTTATAGAAGAAATTATTCTCAATTCTTGGTCAAAAATAACATGGAATGTTGACTTGAAAGTTGTTGTAGGAAAAATCTAAATTGACCAAGGAATTATGAATTTCGATTTTTATGGTTTTATTGAGGTATAAACCATAAGTATAAATGATACTTATATGAGTTATATGTCTACATGTCTGATGTATTGCATGAATTGAGTGAACCATTGATGATGATTACCTCAACTGAGTTCGCAAAACTCACCCAAAATTACATGTTGACATTTCTGGACTGAGAGGGGACTTTTGCTACTGAGAGACCGTACAAGAAGCGTAATTCTTGTACTTTTTTGAAGAAAATGTCTCACAGGATGGTCAGCTAAGATTGGAAGATTAGATAGATCTTTTTGTGTATTTCCTCTTTCATGTAGCTTATTTTGTATTACGTTATGATGATGTACATGTATAGTTATTCAAAAGCTACAATGTATTACATTCGGATTTATAAAAGGAAAAGGGGAAAATTTTGGTTTTAAATATTTTGACTTTTTTGATGATGCCTAACAAAAAAAAAATGATGATGCCATGTTAAGTGAATGTTGTGATTAAACGTAACGCACTATTATCATAGGTTATGTACTGGAATGTCCCCAGGGTATTCTGGTATGTACCCTATAGTAACAGGGCACTACAATTTGCCCAAAGGTGGTAGTTTCATGAGAGTTGATAGTTTGTACTCTGATCGCTTTTATGTGAAGATCTAATTGCATATATTATGTACTCAGCCCTAAGGTGTTTCATAATATATGTAATCAGATTCTCAAAAAAGATACTGTTTAATGACTTTGAGTATCGTTGTTATCCTACATTTGTGCTGATCTAAGCATTATCATTTTAAAGTCACCTTTTCAGTCAATAATATCAGTGTCACTATTGAAACCTGACCAATTTTAATACGAAGACGTGGACATAGGATGTATTGAATGCTATGGAGATAACTGAGATTGATATGGCCATACGGTAGGATGGGTCATCTCCACCTACATCTATGAGCTCGAGAGTTCATAAAGCAGCCTATGAATTCTGAGATCGGTCTAACATATTAAGTCTTATGACCATTAAAAGATCCATTCCTGACCATCTGCTAAGTGGACGTTCGGACACAGACATAGCGAAGTAATTTCTTGGTGATGTCTCCTAGAGATACACAGTCTCACCTAATGTTGAGACAAGTGCCTTGATGAAAGAATTATTCTCCATGAGGTATATGGGAGAAGGGGGAGTAAAGAGTATATATCAAAAATGATTCATCTTCACAGTAAACTGAAGATGTTAAGTATTCCTCTTC
Source organism: Erythroxylum domingense (assembly GCA_025594535.1). NCBI lineage: Eukaryota > Viridiplantae > Streptophyta > Magnoliopsida > Malpighiales > Erythroxylaceae > Erythroxylum > Erythroxylum domingense. Next base: position 4,202,717 of record JANQBM010000004.1, on the reverse strand, counting down.
TTGATGTCTTCATAGTTCACCAGACTCTAAATACACTCCCTCCAGAGTTTAGTAATCTAGTGAAGACATATTATTCACAGGATGAAGAATGGGACTTCAATGCTTTGATTACCCATTGCGTTGCTGAGGAGGAGAAACTCAAGCTTGTTACTCTTACAACCCTCGAAGCAACTAAAGAGAAGGAAAAGATGAAGCCCGCCAAGATCAAAGGTAGAAAGACTAAATCTTCTTCACATACTAATGTTGGTCAATCCAGCGCTGGTAAAGGTCCACATAACATAAAGAAGCCAGTAGTATGAGGCTTAAAAAGAAAGACGGTGACCATCAGATAACTCCTTAGCTTGTTAATTTATGAATCTGATTTGCGATAGTCGCATTAAATACTTGGTAGCTATATAGTGGAGTATCTGATCAAGGTGCTTCTATAATGTAGGGGTTCATATCTAGGATAAAGCCAAATAAAGAAAAGAAGGAACTAATTGTTGACAGCAGTGAAGAAGTGGACGAAATATCTGTAGGGGAATGTATGAGATGAACCTTGCTGTAAGGTTCATTTTGGTTTTTATACGGCACATTTTATATGTGATCTTTGAATCAATTTTGGACAAAAAAGGTTGACGTTTTGTATCTGATGCTTCTGTTGTATAATTGGTGTTTAATGCAAAACATAATGGTACAACTTTTTTGTTATATGGTTTGTATAAAATATGTCTTATCCCAAATTAGATATATGCTTCTTCGTATCTTGCTAAACAAATCATGAAATGAAGGACCCTAATGAATGAAAAGTCATACATGGTGTGGCATAAAAGTTTAAGTAACATTTCCAGAGCTAGGGTTGAGAGATTAATTAAGGAAAGCATTCTCTCAATTCTAGATTATGATGATCTGGAAACATGTGTTGACTATTGTAGGGGGAAGTTAACTAATAAGGAAGAAGGGTCAACTCGTGTTTCTGACTTGTTGAGTCTGATACATACAGATATCAGAAGACCTTATACAGTTGCATTGTGCAATTTCAAATGTATTATGACATTTGTTGATCATTAGTCCCATTACAATTATGTGTTCTTACTTAAAGATTGAAGACTGAGAACCAATTAGAAAAATCCATTCAGAGCGTCAGATCTGACCGTGGAGGAGAATATCATGGTAAACATGGTGTTTCAAGACTTGAAAAGGTTAGTTTGCTAGATATATGGAATCGGTTGGGATAGTGACTTGATTCACTATATCGGGTAGTTTTAAGCAAAATAGTGTGTTGCCGAAAGGCATAACCCTAAAGGTTTTGAAGAAGTCAATGCAGAACATGACTAATCTACCTGATTATCTAGAAGTGTGAAAACTCAACCTTGCACACATTCGTGTATGAGGCTGCCCTACCGAGATAGTATAATCCTTGTAAAGAAAAATTGAATGCTCATCATGCTCATTGCTATTTAGTAAGATATCATGACTACTCTAAATGCTACAGATCTTACTGTAGAGAATAAGGGACCAAAATCATAGAATCACAAATAGCTAAGTTTTTGGAATACGATGTTTATGATGATGATGGGCCTTTTGACCCTTCAGATGCTAACAGGGTGGATATTATAGTATAGCCATCACTCATACAGTTAGATCCAATGGATTTAGGTCTTTGTATTGTGCTTATACAAGATCAGGAACCCATACCTGTACAGACAGAGGTTCCTGGGGGTACAATATCTAATGCAATTATAAAGATCTACCGAAGTGAGACGACCTGCTATCCCATATGATAACATAGTTTATTAGGTGAATAGGACTATGATATTAGACATGTTACGAACAAGACTATGATATTAGACATGTTACGAATCCAGTTACTTTTACAGAAGCTGTTTCTGAACCCAATGCAGAATTGTGGTTGGTTGCAATGACTGATGAGATGCAACCTATGAAGCATAGTAAGGTCTGGGAACTAGTTGATTTTGTAGCAGAACTATAAAACTGTTAGTTGTAAATGAAGTTTTAAGACCTAAAGGATTTCAGGAAAAAGTTCAGCGATTTATGGACTCGCTCAATTGCCTGATGGTTCACTCAAAGAGAAATGTTGACTTTAATATTACTTTTTCTCTCGTATCCTTGAAGGATACATTTTGAGTGATTGGTAATTGTAGCTCATGATGATATAGAGTTACATTAGACAGTTATCAAAACCGCTTTCCTAAATAAAGACCTTTATAAAGTAGTCTATATGGTACAACCTGAAGGATTTCAGGATCCAGATGGAACTGACATGATTTGCGAATTAGGTAGATCAATATATGATTTACACCAAACCTCCCGAAAGTAATACCTTACATTTGATAAGTTTTGACCTCTTTTAGCTTCATGAAAAATAAAGTTAAAAAGATGCTTGTATTATGAGGTCAGGGGGAGCAAAGTTATCTTCCTATTATTGCAAGTGGATAATATATTTCTCACGTCAAATTACTTGACCATGTTGTATAAGGTTAAGCAATGTTTGGTCGAGAAATTTGACATAAAGGACCTTAGCGTAGCATCTTTTGTCTTAGGTATTCAAATTCACTAGGACAGATCTTAACACTCATCATACCTCTCACAGAGTACATACATTGAGTATATGTTACAAATATTTAATACGGTTAACTGTAAATCTGCGTAGCACTGTCTCTCATAGTGAGAGATAATCTTTCGCACAGTATCCAAAGAATAAAGTAAAGAGAGAGGTTATGAGGAATGTTCCCTATTTTAGTACAGTTGATAGCTTGATTTATGCTCGGCTATGTACTAGGTAGGATATTGCATTTACTGTTTGACTGTTTGGTTAGTATCTGGTTAACCCAAATGTAGACCATTAAAATACAGTCAAGCAAATGTTGAGATAATTAAAGAGAATCAAGGATTATATGTTGACATATAGAAAAGTCATCAGACTAAACCTCGTAAGGAATTCAGATTCAAATTAAGCTATGTGTCTGGATGATCGAAAGCTCACTTAAAGGTTACAGTTTTTTTAAGTTAGCAGATGGAAGAGTGTCAAGTAGACACGGGTGATTTCCTCGACCATACATGCAGAGTGCATACTATGGAGCTACTTCATAAACGATTTAGCTCAGAAATTTGATTTATGAGTTGTTTGTGGTTGATTCAGTGGCTAGACCCATTCAATTGTAATGTAATAATCAAGTTGCTGTGTTGTTTAATAACAACATTGAATATTACAAGGCCTTAGCATTTTGAGATCAAATATTTGACTATGAAGTAGTTGATACGAAAAGATGACATTAAGATTTCGAATCTTTAACTAAAGGACTTCGCCCACTTGTGTTTAGAAGACAAGTATATAGTATGAGTATTTTGAAGTCTTTAGACACTGTTAGTTAGGAGATCATTACGTTTGCTCTATGTGCATTTGTATGTTTTGATGTATTATGACGGTATGATGATTCATCAATAAAAATGATTATTGTTTATCCTCAATAATACATGTTATCATACATTTTCATAATACGTATGAAAGTCTTAAGATTTATGCCAATCTTAAGCATTTAAAGGTCATTGGGTATATATACAGATTGACCTTGAGCCTATGTCATTTATACGCATAAAGTTTTATACAGATATCCTTAAAGTTTCACATGACATAGGGAGATATAAGTTTTTAATCTCATAAAGGTTTTCTGATGTAGTTTAGCATTCAGTTGGAGAACATAAAAGTTTTCTCTAATGTTATTTAGCATTTGATGAGAGGAAACAAGTTTTCTCTAATGTTGTTTAACATTCTCTATGTAATTTAATCAGGATAAAGATAATAAAGCGATCCAATAAATGATCCAAATTAATAGGTCGAAGTTCAGGTGAAAAATAAATCTCGATTAATGTGGATCGAACCCATATTGAACCTGTGGTAGGGAAACCTGATATAGAAACTATATATAAAGGTTAAGGTTTCTTATAGTTGCTCATAACATTCGTAAGTATAAAGATTCTCTAACTCGTTACAAGAACTTACGTTTTGAAAAAACTGTAGAAAAACGTTGACCGAGTTCCGGTAAACAGTTTTCGTAAAGATGGCAGTGGATTCGTGCTCGTTTGAAGTTAGGGAACCGAAATCAATTATTTTCCGCATTTTTTTATTTATTGCCCTTCCACATTCGATCCGGGATATATAACTAAAGTATCTATACATGTTACAGTTCAATGATTCTAACTATTCATTTACATGTATGAAGGATCGCAAAAAGATGCTTGAGAGCCACTGCGATTCTTGTAATCAATTTGTTTGTAAATAAATCAAAATGGTTTGACGTATTGAATTGCCTAATCTGCGTTACCCAAGTATTAATCCTTCCGAGATGGAGTCCGAGCTTTGAGCAAAGAAGCTGATTCTACAAATTTCCATCAAAACTACTCGAGACACTCGTATGTTTAAGAAAGGCAAAAACAATCACTAGAGCTGAATCCTTCGCTCGACTTGTCAAATAGCTTATCCGGACTGCATGTTCTTAAGATTCGTACTCTCCAAGGTTCAATTCCATAAGAAAAGCTGATTTTAATTTCTTAACTCTGAGAAAAGTATTCCATTCACAGAACAAATGAACACCATCCAAAAGCTGATTTATGGAAAGATAAATCAACACTATGGCGAAACAGGGGAAATTTCAACGCAACCTAAAGAACTCTGTAAAAGAATTCGGAATTATACATGACTAGAAGCTAAAAGGGCAAAAGAAAAAGAAAACATCAATTATGATTCACGAAACGTCAAGCTTCAACCTCAGAACGTGTTGGGAAATCAAGGCCATGTAGTGCAGGTATGTTGTCAAGATCCTCCTTAGCGAACAATGGGAAAAACCACAGTACCTTGTTTGTGCCAAAAACCTTCCAAAAGAAAACAAAGGTGGTCGTGAGAGAATTTCAATTCCATCGGAAGTTCGGAAGTAGCTGCTGCGATACGTCCTCAAAAGCTATCATCAGTGAATCACTCAAACTTATAATTGGCCAATGTTGGCAATCAAGAATTCAAGTAAACAAGAACAGAGTTGTCAGTAATTGGCAAAATAACATCATGTTCTCCACCAAATAATTAAGTGACAGAAGCGAAGGCATTAACAGACCTGTTCAAAGTTCTTTTTCTTGCCTAAGTCATACTTCCACCTCACAACTCCTTTTTTCTCGTAAACCTGAAACATATTTTGATGAACAATAGTCAATATGATCACAGAAATCAACCATATGCAGTATCATTTCTTCATGTCTAGTCAAGGATAGAGCAATCTATTAGTTCTCCGGGTTCATGGTCAATTTGCACTGGAAAGAACCCACAATTGAATATGCCAATAAAGGTCCCTTCCCTATTCAATATTCAACAACATTCAGACACTGCTGATCACAATAGCTTCTGCTTCTTAACGACTGATACCTCAAAGTCAAGCCAGCTTTCAGTAAGTAGGTTTCCAACCACTAACGAAGTTATGAGAATAAGAAGCACATTAGTAAACAGAAAATAACCAATTTAGACATTACCTCTATCGTTGTCGTGTTGCTTGAAAGAAGTGATGCATGCATAACTATGAAACATAGAAGACTGAGAGAGAAGGCCAAATTAAGAACTGCATGAAGGCACAAAATCTGTAAGAAACAAGCGAACAATAAGAAATGGAGTATTAGTTGAAGAAAACATAATCAATCAACATAAGGCTAAAATTTATACCAAAAGCCACAAAAATAACAGCTACATTCCCAGGTGCAGTCGAATGGCTTTTGTTGTTGCGGAAGAACTTGATAAAACTAGGGAGCAGCACTATAGTATCTGTTGTCGTCTCCAGAAAGGTATACAACTTCAAGACAGAACCAAATTGAAGATTAGAACGAAAGAATGTAAGGAATAAATATATGAAAGAGAGAAGCAGTCATCATCCACTCAACCCTTAAACTGTCCCACTAGTGGAAGAAGAAATCTGAAGTAAGATAGTACTGCACATATACTGTATATCATGATCCATTGGCCTTTTGACGGTGAAGCTACAAAAGTTTGGCCACTCTTGCCAGATTTACTTTCAAAATATTTATTACCAAAATTACTTCTGTCGTCTCTAGACCTCAAGAGTTAGGACTAGCTATTTTACAAGAAATGATTAAAATGGTAAGCCCAATTTCAAATTATCAAACTCAAGACTCTCCTTTGAGCACAGCATAGTGCAATGTTGATTATAGAACAACAGCAAAAGCATTGCTTTAAGAAAAAGTGATTGTATAATAAATAAATGGATAAACGTATTAACAGTCGGAATAACTATATGAGAATCTTCCAACAAAAATTAAAAAAAAAACAGAGAGAAGACATGACAATACCAGGAAAAGAACAAAGTATTTGTAGTTGCATGCTCCTACACAATTGACGACCCAAATGCAATGGTGATCCATCTTAAGAACACATCTTTTGCCTACAACCAAAAACATAAAAAATATGTTCCAAATAACTTCAACTCAAACGCAACAAATTGCCCTGTACAAGGATCAGATTATACAACATGGAGAATTGGTTACATATTTAGAGATTTAATATTAAATCAGAAAATCTGGTGATTATGAGTAATTGCAGCACATCGTTTCTACTTCCACATCGAGTTTATCTATTTTGACTAGGTCAACTAAAACCACCAGCCGATCTAAAGAGGTCCGATGAAAAAAGTTAAAGATATGAGATTGCACAGGATTAAGAGGAGTACGTATGTGCTATGCTGATAATCGGTCAACCGTGAGAGTTCCTACCAAGGACAATCTCATATCTGAAGTTATATCACCATGGACAAGACTTCCTGTCACGTTAAACACCATAGTGCCGTACAATCACTATTTCGCTAACAAACTGTACCCTCCAGAGATATTGCTGGCTAAATTGGGACAAGAGTCCACAAAAGGGATATTTTTTTGGGATAATGCTCCTCTTCTAAAAGCGTACGTTGTTGGTGCTATCCATAAAAAGACTGGGGCTTTGTATTTTGAGTTTGTCTAGTTTTTATCCAAAGTCTCCAAAAAAAGAGATCAGTGTCTCTTGTTTAGCTCTCTAACACTTGAAATAACCAACCAAACATTGGACAAGAGTGAGATATGACAAAAATTAATGCAATAAACAACTTGAAAGTGACTTACAAACAGAGCAATGATGGCAACGCGGTGGCTTGCCATTCTGGCAATGATTGCAGAAGGGAACAGGCGATCTTCGACCCAGCCCATCAGAAGCAGACCATGTGGAAGCTGGACCCTCCGGTGTAACATAATTCAACGCATTAACACCCCCATCCGCCTCTGAATTCTCTTCCGAAGCTGACGCTCTCCAGTTTTCCGGCACCGAGCCGGGGTCTTTAAAAACAACCCTAACGTAGCACCATAGTAACAGGACAAGCTGCGAGATTGAAGTTACATCTCCATTCATTCCATCGAAATAAGATCTGGGTTAATACAAAAACACCACAAAAATGAAACAGAAAAGAAATTACAAGGTAAGGAGCCATAAAGACTTGAACTTTACCAGAATATGAAAGACAATGACTATTGCGAAGGCCAGAAGTGAGATAGAACCGTGGTGAAGCAACCGCGGGCCCCACGTAACGACGACGACGGCATGATAAGAAACAGCGATTATGGCGGCGACGAGAAGGACCATTAAGTAACCCAGAACTTTGAGACCGGAACAGAATTTAAACACATTTATGTCCATCCTAGTATTAAACGTGCGATATTGTAACCTGCTAAATGGGGCAGTTGAGGGGGGTCTTCTGGCACGTGGAAATAGTCGTTTCCAGATATCGGGAGCCAGGTTGGCGAGTCTGGCTAGAGCTTGATGTTGCGTGGAATTTAGGGACAAACCAGATGTAAAGAGGGATGGATTTTGGAGAGATTAAGGAGACGCAGGTAATTTGTCTTCCCTTCCCCAGAAAGAAACTGAAGCAAAGTTTGGGCTTTTGGTCGGTTAACCGGTTGCTGGCGATTTTATTGTTTTTAAAACACCCAATAGTTTAATCATATAATTTTAAAATTTTAAGATTTAATTTTAATTTAATTAATTTTAATAAATTTTATTGTTAAAAAATAATTATTTTATTAATTAATCTATCAATTTTTATAAACAAAAATAATTTAATTAATTTTTATTTAATATTTTTAAATTTAAATTTAAATTATTTAATAAATAAAATTAATTATTTTCAATTATATTTTTAATTTTTATTTAATTTTATTACGTCAATTTTTTTGTAAGTTCAGTTGTCACGTGCATTGCTGTTTAGCTTTTCCGCTTTTTCTTCACCCTTTTAAATTAATTACTTCTTTCTATTATTCCAATTTCACAGCTCAAAAAAGCCAGAAATTTCTATTATATCAATTTATCGGTAATTTGTTAATCTTAAGTTTATTTTTAAGATAACCGCCAAACACCACAAAAGTCTCAGAATAAATCAAACAGAATGAGTAAAAAGTACACACAAACTGAAGCTGAAGCCCAACCAAACAAAGAAGCCTGCAAGACAGAACCGAAGTAGCGGTGCACAGCTTTGGATCCAATATAAAACGACATACTCAGTTGTTGTGTTTCGCCTTCACATTCTTCGGTTTGTTGTTTTTGTCGTTTTAGTGTCTAAAACAGAGCACTTTACCTTTTTGTCTTAAATTCCAGAAACCTCGTCAGCAGGAAATTCTATTCCCTTTAAACCCACTTGCTTACTTACTGCCAATCAAAACCTTGGTTTTGGGTTTTGGGGTTTATCAATTTGGGGATTATTTCAGGCATTTAGGGCTAAGTTTTTGAGGAACAAACAAGATGCAGCAGCCACAACCACAGCCACAGGCACCGCCACAGCCACAGCCGATGATTCCCATGATGCCTTCTCTTCCGCCCACCAACATCACCACCGAACAGATCCAAAAGGTATAGTTTTGGGTGCTTATTTGATCACTTATCTTTAACTGTTTGCTTATTTGTTTGTATACCTGTAAAGTTGTCTATTATGTAGTTGAAACCTGGGAGTTTCGAGCTTCTTGATGATTATTCTGCAAGGAAGGAGTATTTTGTAAAGGTGTATTTGTATACTTGCTTATCTTATTTCAAATTTGGCTTGCTTTTGGTGTAGTTTGTTGGAATTAATTTCTTCCGTTTCCAACTTTTATAAGCTATTAATTGGAATTAATGAAGTAACCCATAAGGGCCTAGAGGAAATAATGTACATAGTAAATGGATTATGTTTATAAGTTGTAATTATTCAGTACAAGAGGGATGGACATCGTCTATGGGGATTCACGGGCAAGTGTTACTAAGATGATAGAAACATCTTTTATTGATGGACATAGCGGAACAGCTTGGTTATCAAGTCTCAGATCAACGGGATAAATTGCTTAGAGATAGCAGTTCCTTTTAAGGACTCTATTTAGCTTTGGATTTGTTGGTTTCTATCAAAAAGAGAAGTTATAGAGTATGCACATCTCAGATGATGAAAGTTTGGCAAGTCTACATTTTTCTACGTGATTTGTGCAATCTGGAACTTTATGGCCAAGGCAGTTCTTTTTAGTTATTTGATCATATTTCTCTTCAATCTTCTGCCAAGTGCTATATATGGTGATCGATGCCTGTGTTTTCTCTTAAATATACTTTTAACGGTTTTTGTTTTTATTACAGTTATTTGTGCTTGCACGTGTCTCTCAATTTACGTGCCGCAATCGTAATGATAGGCATTTAAGTTCTTTGCATCTATCTATTGGCATCAATAAATCTTATTGGTTAGATGCTTCTCATGTAATTCGTAGTTGGCATGATTACATTCAATGAGTTCATGTATGATGGTAAAGTAATGGAGATTTTATCATGGCATGTGGCCTTGGCCACCGACTTCGTGGAAATTATTGCCGCATAGTTTAAGCTTGTGAAATTACCTTTGAAGGATGCTTTCTTCCTGCTGCCTCCCTGACATGTTATGAGGTTTCATTGAGGCCCTACATTGTTTTCTTTACTTTCTTTTGATGTGATTGTCTGTCTATTATGTTTCCATGCACATCATCTCCTGTAAAAAAGCTCAGGTTTGCCACTTGGTGTAGCTATTCTGGTTATATGTGCGCTAGGTACATGCGCAAGTAATTCACTCAATTTTTATCTTTCATGATGCATTTGTGCCTTGAGTAGAAGTATTGCTTTTGCTTTTGGCCAGGCTGATACTTGAAAGTTGGAAGTTTGCTTCTTACAGGTTTTCCACATTTAATGTAGAATTACAAATATGAATTATCATGGCTTCCTGGCATTAGTTGAATGTATTCTCTATTTAATTGGCATTAGATTGTGTTAGAGCTTTAGAATGGATAATACATTGTAAGTTGACCTACATGGATAAATTTTTTTATTTTACTGCCTCAAGAATACTTATGTCTGACTCATGTCTCTTAATACTTCCAGTACCTTGATGAAAACAAAAGGCTAATTTTGGCAATATTGGACAATCAAAACCTTGGAAAACTAGCTGAATGTGCACAGTGAGTAACCCATTATCCTTGTGTTGTCTTTATTGCACAAGCATGTGCTTCTACATTGAGATATTTGAATGTCTTAATTACTTTCCATTGGATGTTTTTATATACTGATCAGTCCAACTTATTATCTTTTGGTGTTGCTCTTCAACTCTTTTCCCTCAATCAAATTTGTGACAGATGAATATAAACAATTAATGAACTCACATGCAAAATGGAGACACTTCATTTCTGTCTATGTCTTATAGTACTTGTCAAGAATTAAGGAATAGATAGTTTGGGTTCTAGAACAAACCATTATCGTTTTCATCTCCTTTTAATTTTATTATAATAACTAATGCATTCGGAATTTCTAAATGAGCATTGAGCTGAATCCTGTTGGAGCATTGCCTTGCTAGAATTTTATGCTCACATTTTCAATGCCAGGTTTGGATTGTCCGTGGATGTTTTAGGTTAAAACGCAACTTGAATTGTGTGGGCGTATGACCTATAATTTGAGTGTAGTGTGGCCTGAGAAAAGATGATTTACCTATAAATCTTGCAGACAAATTTAATTTTGCGTTGGCTGCAGTTAAGCTTATTATTAAGGTAGTACAAGCACTCGATTTGTTTTCTTAAATAAATTTCTTGTGTTATTTATATGTTGCACATATACATTTGGATGATTTAGGTTTCAAGCACAGCTGCAGAGGAACCTGATGTATCTGGCTGCAATCGCTGATGCTCAACCTCAGGCACCAACAATGCCTCCGCAGGTGGGTAATGTTTGTGGCTATTTTATTATTCATTTATTCTGTATGTGCCTTGGCTGTATTGGTTTTTTCAGATGGCCCCCCATCCCGCGATTCAACAAGGAGCATATTATGCACAACATCCTCAGGCGGCGGCGGCGGCGGTGGCAGCAATGGCTCAGCAATCAGGGTTTTTCCCCTCTAAGATGCCATTACAGTTCAATCATCCACATCAAATGCCGGACACTCAACAGCTACATCAAGCAGCTATGCAAGGGCAAATGGGAATGAGACCTATAGGGCCCAACAATGGCATGCACCCCATGCATACCGAGGCAACTCTAGGAAGCAGTGGCCCCTCTACAGCAGCAGGATCACACGAAGCCAGAGGGGGGAGCAAGCAAGATCTTTCTGATGCTGGGGCAACTGGCACTGATGGCCAGGGTGGTGAGGGCTCTGAGGATGCAAAGTGACAGATTCTCGAGTCATTTTCGGTGTATACCTTTTCTGTTGATACTAGGAACCGCTATATTTGACAGACTGAACAAAGAGTGGGTCGATTTTGTTTGTATTAGTTTCAACAAATTAGATAGGCAAGTTGTTAGTGTTCCAGTCTGGGGAATGAAATAGGTCGAAGGTGATGCTCCAGGAGTTCATGTCTGTTTGTAAAACTTTAAAAATGTATGCGTATCAGTAGAATTTTGGTTTCAACTTGATCATTGGTTTTTTCAGAAGTTTCATGTTCATTTTAATCACCTTTCCATAGATGTAAAATACTTGAGATGGAAGAGTTCAAAACCGGCAATCCTATAAAAAATTTGGGAACTAGGAATGACAGGAAGCCAAGGATACTGTACCATTTGCAAATTATCCGCAATACAGACGCAATTGAATATTGATATTTGATACCGAAGCAGTCAGCTTGTCCTGCCTAATCGTGCTATCCTACGACTTGCTAATTTATAGTTAACATTACATTAGTCAATTGGGGACGGAAGGTTTAGCTATTGACGTATGTAACGTGGCAAACAACATTAATAGACGTTCAAAGTTTGAAGAACTAAAACAAATAAAACTAGAAAAATTAAAACGATGGATGAGGAATTCAAAATAACACTACTTTTCCGAAGGCAAGCAAAGAGAAAAGAAAAGGTGACCTTGAAGCCTCCCTTCCTCGTGAAATCTGGATCAAACTTGGTCGATAATGGGTAGATCTACAAGAAATTGTGAGAGTCTATATCGGATCTGCTTGATGTATCTTTAAGGAGTGCGTGTTAAGAGAAAAAAAGTAGATGTTTTTTGTTCCTGTATTTCTCATGACACCGAACAAAACTTGCAATAATTGTTATGAGTGGGAAGGCTAATCTTCCTTTTTAAGTTTTTCAGTAAGAGTATAAAAATATTTTATACAATAATTAAACTTTACAAATTTAATTTTAAATCGCTAATTTGTAAAATAATTTATCTAAAATACGTAGTTTATTCATTTAATAAGTATTCAAAAAATATTTAAATTCCACCAATCAAAAAATTAATAAACTTTCAAGTTTCATAAGCATAAGCAGGCCTACACTTTACAATTTATTATTCGCAGGTTGGTGTTATATTCGGTTATTAGATGTTGATTTACTACCCATAACCATTTCATTATCATTTTAAAGAAAATGACATCGTTCCCGAAAGAAAGAAAGAAAGAATAATTTTTTTCAGTTTTTATGACGCAGTATTTTAAGGTTTAATTCAGTTCCAACTGTTTATGATGCTAATCTCCCTTTCTAGATCAATGGACTCAAGACTTTAGCTGCACCATACCCCCCAACTTTCCAGAATGCTATAATACCCTTCATTTAATTCCTCTTGCCCGTCCTTTTCATTGCAAATGCACCATCGCTCTGTTAGTCATAGAACGACCAACTCAACCACGCACTGGTCTTCTTTTCGCTTCATTATCTTTGTACCTTCATCGAACAAACCCACCTGCCACCTGGCAAGCCCTGCCACAATCTCATCATCTCCATACTTGTCCTGATACTACGTACACTGTCAACCGTAAAGACATGACCAAGATATTATTCATATTATCTCCGAACTTGAAGCACGCCTAACTTCTATATTCTCGGTCAAAAGAAACATGACAGACGAGCATCATAATTCCCTCCCTCATCAACACCACTATGGGAACAAGAACTCGAGATTTATTTTCAAATTCTTCAAGTCTAATTTTGTGTGCATTATTCTCTTGATTTCAGGGTACGTTTTGGGCTACTTGTCAGCACCTACCCGACCCATTTTGCAGCCGCCTTTAACACCACCACCACCTATCGTCTCTGTAACCGAAATCTATCGCAGTATGCCAACCCAACTTCACAACTTCCTAGTCACGACTTACTGTTCCAACCAAGTCCGTTCCCAACTTGTCCGGCAGACGATTCTTGATAGAATTTACAACGGCACTTCACCGTTCAAAAACTTCCCGCCGGTGCATGTTGCCACCTTGCTTCGTGTCAAAAAGGTCAAGGGCTGGGGCTCTTACGGTGCTGTGTTCGAAAAACTCATCAAGCAAGTCAAGCCCAAAGTGATAATCGAGGTGGGAACTTTCTTGGGCGCGTCCGCTCTACACATGGCCGAGTTGACCAGCCAACTGGACCTCGACTCGCTGATAATCTGCATCGACGACTTCCGCGGATGGCCCGGATTTCGTGACCGGTTCAAGTACATAAACATGGTAAACGGGGACGCTTTGTTGTTGTATCAGTTCATGCAAAATGTAATCTCTTCGAACGCAACGGGTACCATTTTACCCGTACCTTTTTCGAGCGGGTCGGCTCTTGAGAAGCTTTGTGAGTGGGGAGTGGTGGGCGACTTGATTGAGATAGACGCGGGTCACGATTTTAACTCGGCATGGGCGGATATAAACCGGGCTTATCGGATCTTGAGACCCGGTGGGGTAATTTTTGGTCATGATTATTTTACCGCGGCTGATAATAGAGGCGTGAGGAGGGCAGTAAATTTGTTTGCTCAAATGAATGCCCTCAAAATCCAAACGGATGGTGAACATTGGGTGATTGACTCCTCTTTACATATATAATGTCCTTGGTTAGTTTTGTAAACGTGAAAAGGTTAAAAAAAAAAAAGTAATTAATTTGGATATGTGTGGTTTTTAAAGAATAACCAAATAAAAATAGTTTCTTGCCTTCGCTTGATTATTATTTCTTTGATGTGAACTGGTTTGGTCTTGGGGCTTCTCTTAGTTGTTTGATTGCGGCGGGGAAGAATTTTGGGGAATTATTGACCAATTACTTGAAAACTAATTGGAGTAGATAACGTTTATTTGTTTTATATGCTTGTTTCCATTTGTCTGTCTTTGTCACCAATACGTAATGACTAATTAGCAAATAATTTATGATTGTTTTGTTTTGGGCTCGACGTACATCTTTTGGGCTCAAAATACAAAAGCTACCTAAAGCCCAATCTGCAAACATAGACATTATGTGTCTGCAAATGAAATTTTATCTTTCGTTTCGAGGCCCAGAAAACTGGGGAATAGAATACCCGAGTGTGTCAATGAACCTAACCAAAACAAGTCATTACGCATGTCCATCATCTGCAGATAAGGACAAGAAGCACACGAATGATTGTAGTTATTATGTGGCAAATTAAGCACATGATTTTAATGTTGGGGCCACCAAAGCATTTCGGCCTGACTCAAATATTCGCCACTCTCGTATTGTTTCCACCCTCCGACCCTCAATGTTTCTTACCACGTTTATAGTGTGTGGTAGGGCTCTAGAATCTTAAAACTCCCACCCAGAGTATACTTCAAATACAGTTAGACCCACAACTAGCATGCACCTAATTCGAACCTTGTTAGTCATTTTTATGTGTCTCTGACTGCGTACAAATATTGGTTTGCATCGTTTTTCACCTGCGTCCCATGGTTCTAGAGGAAAAGAGTCACAAGCCACCTTATCATGTCAATGAGTGTTTTGAATTTTTTAATAAAATCCGCCAACTTTTCCTAGGATATGTGTTTCACGTGCTATTTTCATCTACACAAATGGATACAGAAGAAACCTACAAATTGGCTGAAAACGAATACCAGCAAGAGTCAACTACAATTCTATTTGAATCTATTGCATTATTCTTTCCACATCCTGTTCTCCATATTACAATAACTTTAACCCTAGTTCACTATATATCGTTCCTCTCATTATTTCAGGTTTGAATACATTGTTAATTAAAAAAATCAAGGCTTCAAAGTCGTTATTAAATAAATAATTGTAAACCTTTTTTTTTTCAAATTGATTTTACTGAAAAGTAATGATAAATGATGCTCTCTAATACAATTCTGGCATTACTCAAAGTCCTTAGGTGCAGTATTCAACTGAAACGAGTATCGAGTTCATACACCATGGTCGGCTAACTCATCTTGGTATGAAAGGCCAAAGCTTTGATTGCTGGCGTAAACTTTGACTGAAGTGATCGTTAATTTCTTAACGAAATTATTCTGTTTGGAAGTTCCTGTTTTCAACAACTTTTCCTTAATCCAGAAAAAGCTGATCGAAATTATGAAAATATCTGTATTAACTGAAATATTGTAGTTGTTTTTTTTTTCTGTATTAAAGAAACTGACTATCTATCTTTTTAAGTACTCCTGAACTCCCTAACCCTTGCTATCAGTCTCTAGGAAACTCCTCAACTCCTTTACAAGCGCCTATAAGTTTATACGACGGAAGGTTAAATTTTATTTTATATTTTTTTTCCGATAGTTTATCTACCTGGCTCGTCCTTGAACTTGATCACAAACTTATGGTTATAAATGAAAGGTCAATTCAATAATTTTGGCAAGTTTGGCAAGGTGTCACCAAGAGTGATCCTGTACCAAGTACTGGTTGTGTGCATTCACCAAGAGAGAACTTGTACCTAGTACCGATTGTCTGCATCAACCCATTAATAGATCAGTAGCATATAGGATATTTATTAAATAAAATTTTACCTGAACGCAAAATCTGAGATGTTTAAACTTAACGCAATTTAGCGGAACAAATGCTCATTTCCATGGAGCTAGTAAGTGTTATTATGAAAAAAAAAGACATCAATTAAATATAATTAATGTGAGTGATTTAACACTCTCATCTTTTAATTAGAAGTTTCAAATTCGAGTCATGAGAATGAAAAAACTTGTTTAGTCAATATTTTATTTTTTACGAATTAATCCGTTCTAAACAAAAATTAATTTAAGTATAAATAACTTAAAAATGTATTCTTGTAATTAAGCCTCTCCTAAAATATCTCGGAATATCAACGCGAGAACCATAATGTATATCAGGTACAACTAGCTGGTTCCTTTCGAGAAAAGTTTTGACGCTGAACTTGTGCCTCTGTTCTGTGGTACCTGCTTCACTTATCCTATCGGGGCCTTGAGGGGCCATTCCGATGAATTCCAGCCATACAAAGGGAATCACCCGTTTGTTAGCAGTTACAACGTACGTGCACGTCACTTTAACGGCCTGTCTAATTATAAGTTCTATTGACAGATTTAAATAAAATTTAAAATTATTAATTCATCCTTAAAATTTTATCAAAGTTTAAATAAATATATCGATAAATTCATCATTATTATTAATATTTATTCACAAATTTTTTAAAACTAAAATTTAATAACAACATCAAAATTAATGTATTATAGTGGTACATGGTTTATTTATTTTTTAAAGCATATTTATATAAATAAAAATTATTATGTAAATAAATGTTATTATAAATATTTAAACATGAAGTTTATATTTTTGTAAGAATCTTATAGCTTATTCATATATTTTGTGGATTAAAATATCATGCACTTCCTCTAATAATTTGATATTGTAACTGGAGTTATTTGATTACATGGTATGCTTAATGAGACTATGAAGGTATCACCTGCTGTTATCGATGTCCTATGGAGAACTACAGCCTACTGATAAGTTTTAGAACAATTAATTAACACTCGAATAAGAAAGCCCATGCACTACAGTAATCTGGTTAACGTCTAGAGGTCAGAATCATACAACGGGCAGTTCACCTAATCATCATCATTGCGTCGACACAACTAATCAAAATTAACAGTGGATGGTCATGCTTAGTAAGTCAAAAGTTCAATATCAGAACTTGTTTTGCTTTTGTTTTTAACAAAAATCTATTTTAGTTGTATGAATTATTTTTAAACATGTTTTAAAGATTGGGGATGTATATATGCTTTAAGCACCTAGACAGTCATCTAAAACACTGATTTGTAAGAAATAAGGATCGCTTGATTAAGGGCGTGATAAAACCGTGAAACCCAGGACAGAGTATCGGTGGCTAAAGAATCTTGAACGATGGATTAACAAATGACATTATGTAACTTTGGTGGGGTTTAGACTTAATGCCGGTCTAATCATTCGATTTGTGCCCATAAAGAAATAAACAGGAGCGGAAAGCCAAATACAGATACTTGAGGGCGGATAGCATTACGGTCCTTTCACTTTCATACACAGGAATTGCATGCCTTTCACCGGATACCGTATCTTTTACACACAAAAGTCTTAACCACACCTAATACAAAACGTGCGTGATTACGTATCATATAACTGGTGATTGCTTTTATGATTGCTTTCTTCTCAGGCCCCCTCTCCCTTATAGTATGCCGTAAACATGGGAAACAACAATAACATCATCTGCAACCATACGAGACTTTAGATTAAAGAAAAGCCCGTCGTTTTAAACCATCCTTTTTGTTACATTACATTACATAGATAATAGTGAAAGTGGAACCCAAAAAACTAAGCAAATCATCAAAGCTATCTGATATTAGATGTTCCGTTCTTATTGACTATGGAATTCAGAGTAATTATCTTACTGATCTAATCTTCTAAGAATGGCAGCTTTGAGTTCCTTTTCAGTTCTCAATCTCTCAGGAGCTCTAACCACCACATCTTGAAGCATAAGCTCGTTAACACTCGACATGCTGGCATGATGCACTTGTAATTCCAGGTCACGTAATGCACTCAACAACCTTGCAGCTGGGTAGTTCACATTCTCAGATTGAACCCTTATCATAGCATCGTTACCAACAATCTTAATCTCCACCTCAAGTGCAGCCCCAGCACAACCAAAATTATTATTAGGCCTGCAAGCTTGATCCACCGAAGCGGTGGTGCCTTGATTATCCATATTATCAGAAATTTCCAGCTTTACCTTTTTGGACTCTCTTTGCAGCTCTGACTCTAATTCATCGATCTTGCCCTTTAATTCGTTTATATAGGTAACAGCATCAGAGAGCAGTGATGCTTTGTCCATTCGTGACACGTTTGGAACCACGGCTCGGAGAGCATAGAACCGGTGGTTCAGTTTCTCTCGTCGCTGTCTCTCCGCTTCCACGTGATTCAGTGGCGTGTCTCGACCAAGCCCAGGTTTCCTTCCCCGTTTCTTAGGGGTTCGTTTATCCAAGTTCACTGGAAGCAACGGACAATCCGAATCTGAATGTTCAGAGTCCACGTATGAGTGGCATGCTCTAGTGCCAATATCTTTCTTAGATTCTTGTTCTGGGGCTTCCATCTCTTTGTTGGTTGCGTCCACCTCTTGTATCCCAGCAATTATTCCGATGTCAGCAAAAGAAATGTTCCGTTCTAGGAATTGAATTGGAGCTGAAGTTTGGTTAGTGTTTTTGGGCATCAAACCCATGAGATCTGAGCCAAAGAGGGAACATTGGAGACTAGGTGGCGCTTCTTGGGAGAAAGAGACTAGAGAAGGTGATGAAGATGGAAAGACTATTAGCTCTTCCATGACTTGTGTGTGTGCAGGAAAAGGATAAGGAAAAGGGAAAGAGTTGCTCAAAGAATCAGACAAAAGGAGTGATAGAGTTCCTGTTTTGGAATACAAGCAAGCGATTGAGTTATAAATACTCACTCTAGCAGCCTTCTCACTTAGCACTGTATCACCATAAAGCTTGAAACTGATTATAAAATAATAAACGGTACACGATCTACCTTGAAAACAAATCAAAATCAAAATCTAACGTTGAAAGGAAGGTTTTATAGTACAGGCCGATAGAACTTTATATAGTATTATTATCTATATTATAAATTACATTTCAGTGATTTTTATCTTGTAAAATAGTTTCATTAATATTAATTATAATTACTCAAACTTTTTCTTTAAAAATGTACTATGAAAAAAACAAAGGCGTTCTGAAAGGTTTTAAATACGATACAAGGACCAATTCTCCTGTTACTCTTATCCCAGACCAACTCAGCAAAATGTCTTCACTCATGTGTACGATTGATAGGTACTAGAGATAATGATTAATGAGAAGTAAATATAACTTATTGTTTATTCTTTTTATAAATTAAATTATTTAATTATATTAATTATCATTTTAAATTATATATTCACACGAACTAATAATTTATTATATGAAAATATTATTTTAATTTTTATTGAATTTTATAATTTTAGTCTAAATCTAAATCTTAATAACAATAATAAAATATTTAATTTTCTAATTTTTTTACAGTAATAGTCCTTTATTATTAACACAGCCCGGTGAATTAAATTAAGTTATTCTTTTTACATCAATAAATTAATTTTTAAAATTTTTAAAAAACTTAAATCCATAATTTCGGTTCCTTCTCTCTATCATTTATTGGGTTGTCCAAACACTTTTCTCTGCGCCTCTCTCCAATCACAGAGTAAGAACGTCCTTTTTACCGACGCCTGGCTGAAGCATCACCACAACGTTTTTTACTGTACCTTCTTGCTTTCCTCTCCACTATCTCTTCGCCTTTTCCTTCTTAAGATTAAAAGCCCCATCTTCTTTGCCATACGACGATCCAAAGCAGCGTTGAGATTTGAGAAGAGGAAAGCGTCTAGGGTTTGGACCATTCCGCTCCTCCATTGTAATACCCCCTTCAGATTTCATAGGAAGGGTAAATCGCATAACAAGATAAGAAAAAAAAATCAAACAACAATAAAAATGATACTGGAGAGAAGCAACCAAAATTAAGAGTTTTTTTTTCATATTTACATTATATATGCATTAGCTGTCGTAACTTGTTTGGTCAGTACCCTTAATGAAAAGTTTGACGAAAACGTACTTTTATGGAGAATAAAAATTTTAAAAATTTTTATTTTTTAAAACTCAAATTATAATTATATACTCATTATAGTCGAAGATCCAATTTTTTTTAGTGAAAAAATGGATGTTGGAGAGCAAGGGAAATATACACAGTGCACATGTTCCATTTGTAATACCTAGCATGGATCTTATTACATGTCCTGGATTATTTTTGAAAGGATTAAAAACAAAGAAAATATGGAATATCTGATTTCGATTCTATCTTAATTTTCGAAGCTATTTTTGTGGCTAAAACGAGCTTCAATCTTTCAGGACTTTCATGACAACCGTTCACTGACACGTGATTAACGCCCTTCTACAGTTTTCTCAATACGTAAGCGCTCTTATCGGGTTAAAGGATCCGTATGCTTACGAATGATATGAGCAACTGAATGAGAGCTGACCCTTTATATATAGTTTCCATATCGGACTTTCTTATTACAAGCTTGATATAAGACCGGTCCATACTAATCGGGATCCATTTTCCTCCCGGACTTCGAACTATTGATTTAGATCATTTATTGGGCCACTTTATTATCTTTATCTGGATCAAATTATGTAACGTAACCGATAAGTTATTGAAAAGCCAAAAATTACAGTTAATAAGTTTCCAAATAATGGAAAGGACAAAATTGTCTAACAGTCTCCTCCTTGGACAATCATTAGTTGCAGTTTTTACTTAAGTTTAAAAAATAGTTTGAAAACTAGGTTAAGTCACGCTACTTTATTCGTACCAAATTTAAAAATTAAAGACATTTGATCCAAATGTAATGAAAGTCCAACATTCCGTCCTACAAAGCTTTTGATAATGAAAAATATCAAACACATATGTCATATGTCACACAGGTCCAATATAATCACGATTACTAACATGAATGAGAAAATAGAGTGTGGCAAATTAGGATGATACATATATGATCTAATACGTATCATCTTCGTTTGTAACTCAATTTCTCCAACTTTATGCTAAACTGCATATGCTAAACTACGGCAGAGAATCTTATTTTCTCTTATTAAATGCTAAACAACATTAGAGAAAATATTTATATTCTCCAACTGAATGTTAAACTTCATTAAAAAACCTTTATAAGATTATACCTTATACCCCCTATGTAATATCACATTTATGGATATCCGTACTAAACAGTATGTGTCTAAATGACACAAGCTTAACGTCAATCATTATACATGCCCAATGACCATTAAAATGCTTAAGATCAATACAAATCTTAAGCCTTTCATATGTATTATGACTATACACAAGAACAGTTATTATTGCGGATAAAAAGATGATCATCTATATTAATAAACAACCATAATGTCATAATACATTAAAATGTATAAACATTTAAGGAGTAAATACAATGATCCCTAACTACTGCTGTCTAAGGACCTTAACACGCCCATACTGGATATATGATTGACAAACACTAGTGGGCAAAGTCCTTTTGTTAATGGATCAACTAACATATTCTCACTCCTGATATGGTCCACTTCAACGTCACCTTTCTAAATCAACTCTTTTATGGTCAAATATTTGACCTCTAAATGCTTAGATATTGCGATGTTCTTGTTGTTGTTACTGAACAACATTGCAACAAGATTATCACAATATAACCGAATGAGTATGGCTCTCGAATCTACCATAGATAACTCAAAAATTAAATTTCTGAGCCAAACCACCTGTATAGCAGCTTCATAACATGCAACAAACTCTGCATGCATGACTGAGGAAGTTACCAGTGTCTGTTTGACACTCTTCTACGATACTATACCATCTGCCAACATAAAAATGTACCCTAAAGTAGATTTGCGATTATCCAGACATATAGCAACATCGGAGTTTGTATACCCGTAAGTTTTAAATCGTTGACTTTTTTATATGTCAACATATAATTCTTGATACCCTTTAGGTATCTCAACACTCATTTAACTGCATTTTAATGATCTATACTTGGGTCAACCAGATATCGACCCAACAGTCCAACAACAAATATAATGTATGGTCTCGTGCATACCTGGGCATACGTTAGGCTACCAACTGCACTAGAGTACGGGACATTCCTCAAAACATCTC
The DNA here is from genome assembly GCA_025594535.1 of Erythroxylum domingense. Taxonomy (NCBI): domain Eukaryota; kingdom Viridiplantae; phylum Streptophyta; class Magnoliopsida; order Malpighiales; family Erythroxylaceae; genus Erythroxylum; species Erythroxylum domingense. Next base: position 4,180,273 of record JANQBM010000004.1, on the reverse strand, counting down.
TCTCAACTTCATTCTTTAGATATTGTGCTAAAGATAATCTCTCGCTATGAGAGATAGGTGTTACAGCAGGTTTACATTAAGCCATATTAAACCTTTGTAGCACTCGCTCTATGTATGCTCTCTATGAGAGGCTCAATGAGTGTTGAGATTTGTCTTGGTGAATCTGTATACTAAAGACAAAAGATGCTTCACTTAAATCCTTCATGTCAAAGTGTTTGGTTAAAAGTTGCTTTACCTCATGCAACATGGTCAAATCAATTGACGCGAGTAAGATATCATCCACGTAGAGTAATAGGAAGATAACTTTGCTCTAAATCCTTCAGGTTGCTACATATAGACCTCCTTATAAAGTTCACTATTCACAAAGCAGTTTTAACGTTCATCTGATGTAGCTGCATGTTGTAATGAGCTACTATTGCTATAATCACTTTAAATGTATTATTCGAGGATACAGGAGAGAAGGTGAAATTGAAGTCAACTCCTTCTCTCTAAGTGAATCCCCTGGTAACTAAACATGCCTTAAACTGCTCAACTTGACCCTGTGTGTCCTTTTTGGTCTTAAATAACCATTTGCAAATGACAGACCTGCAGTATTGAGGTAAATCAACAAGATCCTATACCTTATTATACCTCATAGATTGCATCTCTTCCTTCATTGCTTCCCACCACAAGTCCACATAAGGTCCAAAAATAACTTCTGTAAAAGTAACTGGATCCACAACATGTCCTATGTCATAGTCTTGCTAACCCAAATAGACTATGTAATCTGTTGAGATAGCAGGTCACCTTTCTCTGGTGGATCTGCGCCACTGAATAGGTTCTTGTACCTCAAAAACCTCTTCTTGAACAAGTATAGGCCCATGTGCCTGCATAGGTATGGTATTTGGACCTTCATCTACTGGATCTGACTGTATGAGAAGCGGATACATAATAATCATAGTATTTTTCCTGTTATTCCCTAGAGGATGTCAGGATCCTCCCTCATCATGGACATCGTATTATAAAAACTTAGCCGTCTATGATTCCAATATTCTGGCCCCTTCTTCTTTACAGTAAAATCTGTAACCATTAGAGTGGTTAAGATAACCTACTAAATAGTAATGAGTAGAACGAGATTGCAATTTGTTCTCATAAGGATTATATAACCTTACCTCAGCAGGGCAGCTCCACACATGAATGTGTGCAATTCGGCTTCCTTCCAACCTAGAGTTCAAAATGATAAGTCAACAGGACTTTACGATGACTAATTTTGATGACAATCAAATAATAATAATGTTAGAAACAAAAGAACGTCTTTGACAAGTGTGTTAAGTGCGCAGACGCAAAGATAATGCAGACGTAGACGCAAAGACTATACAGACGCAGACACAGACGCAAAGACTATACAGACGCAGATGCAGACACATACGCAAAGACTATACAGACGCAGATACAGACGCAAAGACTATACAGATGCTGACACAGACGCAAAGACTATACAGATGCTGACACAGACGCAAAGACTATATAGACATAGACACAGACGCAAAGACTATACAGACGCAGACACAGACGCAGACGCAGACGCAGACGCAGACGCAGACGCAGACGCAGATGCAGACGCAATCGTAAAGGAAAAATAGAAGCAAAGAAGACATAGACGATACTACGAAGATACACTAGCATGTCAGACAGTTATTTAGTCAGAGTTAGTTACAGAACTCAACTAAACAACGGTTACCTAGAAGCAGTTATCAAGAATCAAGAAGCCTTTATCAAGAACAAAGAAGCAGTTAGAGACGAAGACTATAAATATTAGTTGCAGTCGAAGATGTAATGATAATGATCAGAGACAGAGAAAAACTGAGACAAATTAGAAAGCTAGATAATCTGAGAGAAAAGTCTTACTGTGCTTACTTAGAATAGAGCTAATATTACTGTAACAAAAGCTCACAATCTTTTTCTAGTGAGAGAAAGAAAAGGCTGATAGCCTGGAAAGGCTAAGATATGAAAGAATACTTTGTAAGAGACCTGAAGAGGCTCTAGAAGGGAAAGAATACTTTTAATCGTTTGAAGAATAGTGGAACACTCAGACGAACTCTGAGGACTGGATGCAGCCCACGGTTTGGGATGAACCAGTATAAAAAGCGCATTGTCTATTCTCTACTCTTTACTTTAGTTTACTTTGTTGTTAAAACTCTTAGAGGAGATTTATCTACGTAATAAGTTGTGATATTCTTCTAATAAGAAAGAAAAGTTTTCTTTTCGAGATTTTATATCAAAAA
>JANQBM010000004.1:4122970-4138919 GCA_025594535.1 Erythroxylum domingense | reverse complement strand
TAGGTTACTCACAGTATGCTTCAGTTAGCTATTGCCTAGAGGTCCCGACAATGTCTGGATGTGATCGCTCTATTTTCTCTTCTATATCATGCAACACATGCACATTACTAATTTGCACATTCATATTAATGCCCAATCATACACATATGTATATGTGTTATGTATAACACATGTTCAATGACAATCCTGGGTATATTTCCTTAATTCACTTCTCATAATCATTTTATAACATCTTTCAGTCATTCTTTAATATCTAATACAATTCACTCACTTTAATTACCTAACTCATCATCATATAGGGTCAAGATCTCATTCAAGCCTAAATACATCATAAGGAAGTATCTTAACATTATTTGGTTCAAAAAACACTCAAAAGATAACCTTTTTACTCCATATGTATGCCCATGATCGTGGTGTCCCTCCCATGATCATGAAAAAAACTCATGCGATTGGCCATAATCGTGGGAGTTTTTCCATGATCATGACAGAACCATGTTTTTTCTAGGTTACAGCTTCTTCCTCCACTCACAGGAATTCAACACATATACTAACAATAATTTCACTTTAAATTTTCAAGTATTAACATCCATTTATGCAACTTCATTACATTAATTCAACCACCAAATTAGTTGCATTAAAAATCCAAAAAACTTAACTCATTTGATTCATCATCTTTTACTTAATCTTGTTCATTAATGAAATCCTATCTTACATGCATTTCTAACTTTCTCCTTACTATATTCAAGACATCTCATGCCAAAATAATCATTTCACTTCATTTTCCTCTTCATTCTCAGCTCCATTTCAGCTTAATATCAATTACAGAAAAATTCAAAACTCATGATTGATCATAAACGCAAAAACAAAACATTCATACATATACATACATCATCAACTTTCTGCACATGTTCACTCCAATATCACCTTCATTTCATCTCTAAAATCACCAAATAAATCCACGTTATTAACCAAAGAAAACAGAACATGAAACACTCATTTACTAGTCAAATTTCTGTATTTTTTCTACACCATTATTATGATCTTTCTATCTCAAAATCATCACTACCTTAACTTATGAACCATTATTAATCATAACACAAAAGCAAGACATAACCCGACTTACCTCATTATCCATGTATCATCACAGCTCTACTGCTTTTTCATAATCGTTCATTCCTTAATCTATCATCATAAATTCTTTTTATTAAACAACTCATGAATAACTTTAACAAAATAAATATTTAGAACATAAATTTCTTTATGTTTACACCCACATTAAAGCATATATGTATATAACTCCATGTTCATGATCATCAAATCTCAAATCATTCATCATATTTGGTTCATTTGCAACTACCTATAAAGATCAAAATATAACTTACTTGATAAACTCTTCAGAGTCACATGAACCCTAGCTTTTCACATATCACTCGATCATCACATGGGGGTGGGTAGGTTAGGTCTTCTAGTGCTAAGATGGTGAAGATAACAAAAATGAAAGTAGCAAGTGAAGGGTGAGAGCAAGATTTCAACATTGATGAAGGTGGGTAAATGTCGTGGAAATGAAGAAGAATGAAGAAGATAAAGAAGAGAGATTTACAAGAGATGAGAGCAATGAATAAAGTGAGAGACAAATTAAAATAGAAAATAAGCTTTCATTTGGGAGAGTTTCATGGTTTAAGACATGGCTTGGAAAGTGACACTTGTCACTTGCCACATGTCCATTTTCTACAGGTCTCCACTTGGTCTTCTTTAAAACTAGTCAAAGTGTCCCCAATTTCTACTCCAATTGTCTCCTAATTTTTAATGACACTTGTCATTAAATCCTAATATCACATATCAATATTTCTATTATCATTCAACGCTTATTTCTACTACCATTAGTGAATTGTCTTACCACTTGGCATTTTCCTAGTCTAAAATACCCCGAATTTTAGAAATTTTCTTAAATTTCACCAAAAATTTTAGATCAATATTTATACTCACCAAATTAATTTTCAAGACATATAATCCACAATTCACATCATAATCACATTTATAAAGCAATTATACCTGGTGAATGTCAAATGAGCGCATGAACAATCATTGTAATGTGTGTAAGAATCACATTCACATGTATGTGTGCTATATTATGCATGAGCATGAAAATACATTTCCTAAGTTCTCAATAATGTCTCTCATATACAATATTTTAGGTTTTAACCCTTAGCATGGGAGAATGGGATGTTACAATTCTCCCCTTTTAAAGAAATTTTGTCCTCAAAATTCTTACGTGATTCATCGAATAGGTGGTGATATTGTTTCCTCATGTGCTCCACCGTTTCCCATATAGCTTCCTCGCTTGAGTGATTCTTCTAAAGGACTTTCATCAATGGAATTACCCGATTTCTCAACTGTCTCATCTGATATCCCACTATCTTGAGTGGATCCTCTATATAACTCAGATTACTCACTATTTCAACCTCCTGAGTTAGTAATACATGCATTGGATCAGATCGATACCTTATAAGCTTACTCACATGAAATACAATGTGTATCTGAGACATCTCAATCGGTAAGGCATAACTTATATGCCAATGGTCCTATCTTCTCAATGATCTTATAAGGACCAATATATTTAAGGCTTAACTTACCTTTTTTACCGAACCTCACACTCCTCACCAAGGTGATACTCTTAGAAACACTTCATCTCTTACACTGTATTCCATATCCCTTCGGTGCTATTCCATATAACTCTTTTGTCTATCTTGAGCTACTCTAATTCTACTTTGGATCAATTTCACTTTATCCACAGTATCTTGAATCAGTTCCGGGCCGTTTACCATTATCAGACTCTCTTCATCCCAATACAGAGGCGAATGACATTTTCTTCCATACAACGCCTCATACAGTGTCATTCCGATACTATGGCGATGATGGTTATTGTATGCAAACTCAATCAAAGCTATATACTGATCCCATACTCCCTGAAACTCCAATACATAAGCTTTGAGCATATCCTCAACAGTCTTAATTGTCCTCTCACTCTATCCATCTATTTGAGGATGAAATGTAGTACTGAAGTTTAACTTCATACCTATAGTTGATTGTAAGCTTTTCCAAAATCTCGACGTAAATCTAAGATCCCTGTTCGATACAATGGACATTAGAACCCCATGTAACCTTACTACTTCATTCACATACCTTCGGGCTAACTAGTCTAGTGAGTTATTCTCTTTCACTAGTAAGAAATGGTCCGACTTTGTCAATCGGTCCACCACGACCTATATAGCAACATTTTGCCTTGGAGTCTTTGGCAATCTCATAGTGAAATCCATCATGATTCATTCCCATTTTCACTCCAGAATAGGTAACGAATGTAGCTTCCTAACTGGAGCTTGATGCTTAGCCTTAATCTACTGGCAAGCTAAACACTTAGCTACGTATTCCGCTACTTGCTTCTTCATTCCAGGCCACCAGAAATGCTACTTCGATGTGTTATATATCTTGGTGGTACCAGGATGTATGAAATAAGTAGCTACATGAGCTTCCTCTAGAATTTCTTTTCTTAGATTATAAATATTAAGCACACATAACCTCTACCTCAACCACAATGTCTCATCTCTCAATTCAAATTTAGAATCTGGGTTCCCCTTCAACTTCTCGATAAGCTTCACCAATTCAGGATCTTTAATCTGAACCTTTCTGATTTCGTCATGTAACATCGACCTCAGTTTTAGTGTAGCTATCAGTGCCTCATTCTGCTAGATTTAACTTTACATTCAATCCCCTTAATTGAACTAGTCTCGAGAACCTCGATATCTGAATCTGAGCTACACTGTTTTTTAATTTTCTACTCAATGCATCAGCTACCATATTAGCTTTTCCCAGATGATACTCAATCGTACAGTCATAGTCTTTCAACAGGTCTATCCATCTCCTCTATCTCATATTCAATTCTTTCTGACTCAATAGATACTTTAAGCTCATATGATCAGTATATATCTAGAAAGTCTCTCCGTATAAATAGTGTTTCCATATCTTTAGAGAAAAAACCACTGCGGCAAGCTCTAAATCATATACAGGATAATTAGTCTTGTGAGACCTTAATTGTATCAATGAATATGTTATCACTTTGCCATAATGCATTAGTACACATCCCAAACCATGATGCAACGCATCATTATACATCACATAACTTCCAGTTCCTGATGGAATAGTCAACACCAATGTGGTAATTAACAAATGCTTCAACTTATTAAAACTTTTCTAACATTCAATATCTCATCTGAAAGGCACATTCTTTCTCAAAATTTTGGTCAGAGGGGCCAAGAATAACAAGAACCCCTCGACAAATCTCTAGTAATATCCAGCTAATCCGAGGAAACTTCAGATCTTAGACACATTCTTCAAAGCCTCCCACTTCATTATGGCCTCTATCTTCTTTGGATCCACTTGTATGCCTTATCCAGAGACTATGTGCCCCAAAAACACTACTTGATCAAGCCAAAATTCACACTTACTGAATTTGACATACAACTGTTTCTCTCTCATAATCTGTAGGATTATTCTTAAGTGCTCAGCATGCTCTTCTCTACTCTTCGAATACACCAAAATGTCATCGATAAACACTATCATAAAATGATCTAAGAAGGGTTGAAACACCTTATTCATCAAAGCCATAAATGTTGTTGGGGAATTAGCTAACCCAAACGGCATTATTGAGAACTTAAAATGCCCATACCTGCTCCTGAACGCACTTTTCAATACATTAACCTTTGCTACCTTTAATTGATAATACCCAGATCTTAAGTCCGACTTAGTGAACACTTAAGCCCCTTACAACTGATCAAGCAAATCATCAATTATAGGCAATGAGTACTTGTTCTTCACTGTTACTTGATTCAGTTGCCTATAATCGATAAATAGTCTCAGAGTTCCATCTTTTCTCTTCACAAATAAGAATTGGAGCTCCCTACAGTGATACACTGGGTCTAATAAAATACTTTGCCAATAATTCCTGCAATTGAGCCTTCAATTCCTTTAGTTTTGCAGGTGCTATCTTATATGGAGGAATTGATATAAGAGTAGCACCTGGAATTAAGTCGATCGTAAACTTTGTTTCCCTATTTGGAGGTAAGCCAGATAACTCAACAGGAAACACATCCAGAAATTTCCTAATAACAGGAATGTCCTGTATATTCTGCTCAGTGGGAGTATCTACTACGTGGGATAAATAAGCCTCACATCCTCCTTGCATCAGCCTCAAAGCACTCACAAATGAGATTATTTTGGCTGGCACTGCTTGAATAATACCTCGAAATACTGCTCTCGGTTGATTAGGAGATTCTAGTATTACCTCCTTAATATAGCAATTCATAATAGCCCGATGAGCAGTGAGTCAATCCATGCCTAGAATAATATCTATCTCCCTTAACTATAATAAAATCAAATCTACTTCCAATTCTGCTAATAAATCCGAATCAAACACCTCTTACAAACTTCTTCTATTACTATGGTACTAACTATGGTGTACTCACCTCTAATCTATGTTTCAACAGTTCTCTATCACAATACAGCCTAGATGCAAGATGCAGTACGACAAAAGAATGCGTAGATCCAAGATCTAGCAATGCAAAAGCTTCATAAGTAAAGATATATAACGCACCTGCAACAACATCTGGAGAATTCTGAGCCTCTTGTCTGGTAATTGTATGAACTTAGGCCTGAGATTGCGGTTGGTTGCTTCGTACCTCAGTCCTAATAGTAGGACTCCTAGAACTCATTCTGCCTTTACTACGGACTCTCTGTCTAGACCCATTAGCTCGGCTTTGCTAGATAATTGTTTCTGTTACCACTCCTCCTCTTCTTCCAGTCGATGCTGAATAAACAATACAATAATCTCTGATCTGACAATCAAAATAGTCATATCGAAGGTAAGCTCCAAATAATTTCCAGCATTCACCACCATGGTTTTTCCCATAATGTTCACAATGTGGTAACTGTCCCAATCCTGTACCTCTTCCATTGTCAGGTTGTACAAAACTACCTCTCTATCTGAACCCCAACTATCCTGATCTAGCTAGTGGTTAGAAAGATCCGTTCTGACGATTTCTAAATCTTCTGCTAGAACCACTCTGAGATTCACTAGGCCTCTTCATTCTAGACTCTTGTCTATATTCCCCTTGATCATCTCTCAATAATTGCTCTATTTGGATTGAGGCTGCTATCAATTCAGAGAAACTGCTCAAGATTGTAATAGCTATCCTTGTCCGAATGTCTATATTCAGCCCATCTACGAATCTCCTACACTTGTCGTCCTTAGTAGGAATCAAGGCAGTATCATAACCCATCAGTTCATTGAACTTTATCTCATATTCTGCCACAGAGAGATTGCCCTGCTTCAGATCCAGAAATTCCTTCATCTTTCTGTCTAGGTAGATCTTGGGCATGTAATTCTCCTTGAAGATCTTTAGAAAGTCTTCCCAATTCAAATTACAAGGCCTGGTGGTACTACCTGGACCGGTTTTCCACCATTGGTACGCTAGACCTTGTAGTAAGGAAATTGCATAGTCGAACCTCTCATCTGACTCGCAGTCCATCTGATCAAAGACTCTCTCCATTCTCTCTATCCATCCCTCGGCCTCCACAGAGTATGTACTTCTATAGAAGTCCATAACCCCCTACTTTCACAGTTTATCGTACCTCTTTTCCCTTCTTTGAGGAATTCTCAGAGGCATTCTCTTAGGTCAAGATATCGAAGACTCTCCACTGGCTCCTATTGATTCTACATCAACTGATTGTCCCTCTTGATCACTTATAATAGATGACCTATAATAGACAATAACTTCGATTACTATCCACATTTCTCACGATATTTCATGTCTAATGTTCCTATATGTCCCTATGAATGCCAAACTATGCTCTGATACCAAGCATTGTAGCACCTCACTCCCATCTGACACATGCCCGTACGTCATCAAACATTCGAATATATACCCGGTGGAAGCAGTGTGCTAAAGCAGTCATAACACCTAACATGGCGTCATAATTTAAACACGAATAACACAATATCTAAAAATCCAATTCCTCATTTCATTTCATAAAACAATAAGGTACATTGTAGCATTACACTACATGATCCATACATATATGTACAACATCAAAACTATAAGAGTCCACTGCTCTTTTACACCATCTACATGAAAGAGGAATTGTATAAAAATCTATCTATATCCTTCAGTCTCAATTGACCAACCTTTGAGCCATTTTTTCTATCCAAAACCAGTACTAAGTTTCTTCTAAGTTATCTTAGAAGCTAAGTCCCCTCTCTCTTGTCTGAAAAGTCAACGTTGCAATTTTGATGAGTTTTACGAACTCAGTGAACTACCCATCATCGATGGCTCACTCATATCACATAACACAATAATTCATATATAATTCACATAACCACATAATTTATAATTCTTCATTAATCATCATGTTCCATCATATATCACTTTATTCACTTATTTCACATCTCTCATTCAAACAGTACATTTAAATCATTTAAACCTATATAGCAAATATATACGAAATGCTCATGAGGCTCACTTTCAATTATTATATTGTTGTGACCGTGTGTCTTTTTCACTGTCTCGTATCCAATGTGGATACTGGGCTTATTAATAACTGTCCTGTAGCACCCCACATCCATCGAGCACGTATCCGTACATCCCGAGAAAATTCAAACACACACTATATGAAAGTGATGTGCTAGAGCATTCAAACAGAACTCATAGCAAATTTTTCTCAAACATCATACGCATTTTCGAAAAACCAATAATCAATAATGGCCCATTTTATTCAAAAACATTTTCAGTTACAAATATTACAAACAATAAACGTATCATTCGAATTCCAATAATCATTTGGGCCCATTACAAAAACAAAGCGTGTTTAGACATAACTGTTATTACAACATAATTCATTATACAATAATTGAATTCATTTATACAATAAATGATCACTTGTGGAATACAATTCTTAATACAAAAATAATAGAAAATGTCTGCAGATGCCAACTGATCCCGACCTCTATCTTTTATCTGAATCTAGTGGTTAGACTCCAATTTGTTTAGCTGGAGATCTCCCTGAGCCTGAAAAAATGTTGCAAATATTGGGTTAAGTTTTGCAAACTCAGTGAGTGGACCATCCTCGATGGCTCACTTAATAACATAACACATCAATTCATGTAATCACGTAATTCACATCATTTCACTAATCAACAATTTGATTCACATACACTTCATATTCACTTAATTTATAATTCACATTCAAAAATCATTTAAACTATTTATTTTAATCATTTAAATCATAAATATCAAATGCATATGCAATGCTCATGAAACTCACTTCCAATTGCTATCGTTGTGACCAAGTGCCTATAACTGTCCCGTATCTATTGTGAATACTAGGCTTATTAATAATTATCCCTTATCTGTTGGGGATATAGGGCACATTTTACATAGTGAGCCAGAGGCTCTTACTACATTTCGAGCTATAAGCTCTTTTTCACTTTCTGAGCTATAAGCTCTTTTTCGATGGCCACTCTAGTCACAACAGCCTTTATGTTATCATACATTCATGTAATGAAATGCATAACATGTATTCAGTCAATCAATTGTGCTCAATCTTACAATTTCACATTCACGTTCACATTCTCATTCACATTTATCATCGAACCTTAGTCCAGAATTCAATATTTAAGTTGAGAAACACTTATTCAGTCAAATTCACATTCAATGAGCACTTCTAATGATTTTTGCATACATCAAATGCCTCGGACATTTATTGTCCGGAATCAACATATTCACATCACATAATTCAATACAAAAATTTAAAACAGAACAAGCAATGAAAGTGAGACCTTCTAGGTCGACTCACAGTATGCTCGATATTAGCATTTGCTTATATGATCCGGAAACATTTAGATGTAGATGTTGAATCCTATATAAGAATTTCATATAACGCACACATTGTACACACATTACTAATTGAATGTCAAATAAACATTCAGTTATACACATATGTATATGTGCAATGTATAATGCATGCTCATATTGACTATTTCAGGTACGTTTCCTTAATCACGTCTTTTGTTCATTCAAACCTTACCATTTGTATGTTCCTAGCTTATTTTTAGTTTTACAGCTCAAGAACCCTTGGTTATTCTAATATCATAAATCAATCACTCGCCATTTCTTTTCTAGCATTATATGCTCTCATAATATTCACTTCTCATTCACCTTTACTTAATATGTATTACTAAACCCCTTTGAATCACAACTACAATCATATGAACATCTTCATTCCCATTATACTCATACTTTCGGTACTTTAATATCAAGAATTCATTCACTAAGTTATAACCTCAATTATTACCTCACACATGTCACGCATCTAGTCACTTAATCCAAGCATCATTCTAGGTTCAATTCAAGCTTCATTTAAGCCTAATTAAGTCCAAATGCATCATATTTAAGCATTAATAAGTTAAAAACTTATATATATACATGATTTTGGGACAATAAGCATAACTTTCACTGTGGATGCCAGATTAAAGTGACTCAAGTATGTTTTAGAAGAGTACTTCGAGTCCTACAACTTTTGTGAAGACCCTGAAGAGAGATTTTGCCATAAAAGGGTCAAAATTACTCATTTATGTAAATGTCCAAAGAATGTCCATATAAAGGACTTGTGTCCCTCTAACCAGACATGAACGGGGCTGGAACGCTGGAATTCCAGAGAATTTCTGCCCAGCGGACCTGAAGTGCGCCTAACGGACATCTACTGGCCATTTTCTAGATTTCCAACTCCTATAAGTTACATCTATCATCTCTTATGATTATCTTATCATTCCTACTTCAATTCCTCTTTCTTCTCACATCCATTCCAATTCAAAACATCCAAAAAACACATCATACAAGATTGTTGATCATAATCCCATAAATAGAACATCTACATGTACACATTCATCATCAACTTTTTGCACATTTTCAACTTCATTAACACCTTCTTTTCATCTCTAAATATCACCTTAATTCATCTCATTTCAAGGTTCCACTTTACTCCCTCACATTAGCTTTAAACGCATTTCAGTTCATCTCCAAAATAACTAATAGAGATACACGTTACATACCAGAAAAATAGAACATAAACATCCATTTACAAATCAATTTTCTACACTTCTTTCTACACCATTTTAAGACTCATTCTAACTCTAAATCATCTCTACATTAATTTATGAATCATTGATCATCATACATGTAAAAGCAAGACATGAACATACCTAAATTTCTCATTCATGTTTTAGCATATAAACATCCTCATTTTATGCTCATTTAACTTCTAACTATCATCGATACATGTTTCATTAACAAATCATAAAGAGTAATGCTTTTTACTTACTTGTTTAGCTTCAAAGTCTTCAAACCACACTTAACCCCAGCTTTCCATCTTCACACGATCATCACCATTTAAAGAGGAATGAGTTGGCAACAAAGAGGAAGAAGATAAAAAAAAAGCTTGAAGAAACAAAGGGAAGGAGTTGAGCCAAAAACTCAATGCGAGAGGGTAACAGTGAGTATCTTGTATGGACAAGAAGAGAGAAAATGGAGAAGATGAAGAAACAAATGTAAGCAATGAAAATGATAAGTGAAAGGAATGGATGTGTGGCAAGTGGCATGAAACTTGTCACTTGCCACATGTCTTATTCCTATGGCTTTACTTGGTCCCATCTTTAATAACTAGTCCATTTGATTCCAATTTCTACTCCAATTTTCTTAAAAGTTTTAATGAAATTTATCATTAAATCCCAATATCATATATCAGTTATTTGTTTTGTCACTTGTCACTTATTTCTACTATCGTTTATCAATTATTCTGCCACTTGGCATTTTTCCTAGTCCATAAATACCTAAAATTCTAGAAAATTCTCAAATTTCACTAAAAATTCTAAATCACTACTTATATACACCAACTTAATTTTTAAAACATATTCTATAATTCACATTATAATCACATTAAAACAATCATTTATCTAGAAATGTCAAATGAGTGTAATAACAAATTATTGTAATGTGTGCAATAATCAAATTCACATGTATGAATGGTATATTATGCATGAACGTGAAATGCATTCTTCTACTATGCCATTGCTATTTCTCATTTACATAAAGTAAGGGTTCTAACCCTTTGTATGAAAACGGGATGTGACAATTCTCCTCCTTAATAAATTTCATCCTCGAAATTCTTATCTGAATCATCAAAAAGGCAGGGGTAATGTTTCCTCATATGCTCCTCCATTTTCCATTTAATTTCATCTCTCGAATAATTTCTTCCAATTGACTATAGTCAATGGAATCACTTTGCATTTCAATTATTTATTCAGATACCACACTATCTTAACTGGTTCCTTAGTATATATATTAGATTACTCGCAAGTTTCACTTCTTGTGCTGACAATACACCTATGTCAGATCATATCAATATTTCTTAACATACTCATATGTAATACAGTGTGAATATGATATATCTTTATTGGTAAGATTAACTTATGTTAATGGTACTATACTCTCAATATTTTCATATGGATCAATACAATTCGGGCTTAGTTTATCCTTTTTCCTAACCTGAGCACACTTTGCCAAGGTGGTACTCTCAGAAACATTTCGTCTTTTTCTTCATCATTCACGTCTCTTCAGTGTTAATGCACTTAACTCTCATGTCCATCTCACTATTTTCCATATCTTTGGTGTTGATCCACCTAACTCATTCGTCTTTCTTGAGTCACTTAATTTCTAATACAGATCAATTTCACTTATCAATAACATTTACAATCAATTTTGGCCTTATTCATCCCAAGGACGACTCTTTCTATCATCTAATGCCTCATATGGTGTTCTAACGATACCACTGTGATAATAATTGTTATGCTTAAAATCAATCAAAACTATATATTGACCTCATGTTCCTATGAACTCCAAAAATATAAGCTTTAAGCATATTTCTAATAGTTAAGACTGTTGGCAACTCAAACATGCAGTCATTTACTTCTACATCCTTATCCACTAAATGTTGTTTCAGCGTATTCCTACTACGACGTATATCATAGGTTACTATTTGTGTTTTCTTCAAAAATATCTTTTCTCAATTTATTTACTTCGGATACACATATTTTTTAAACTTTTATCACAGAGTATCATTCTCCAATTCAAACTCATTTTCAATTCCTCAATAAGATTCACAAGTTCTGAATTCTCAATTTGGGCTTTGCTAATCCTTTCATGTGAAACTGATCTTAAATTCAATAGCTAATAATACTTTGATTTGCCCAAAATTCAACTCGACATTTTATGCTCTTTATTGCACTAGGTTTAGTAACCTCAACATCTGTATTTGTGCTATATTGCTATCAAATTTTATGTTCAATGCATCAGATTATATCCTAATCTCTGGTGTGAAACATCCCTATATATTACATAATCTCCAAATCCAAACGATATAATTAACATTGATGCTTTTAATTCCTCATAATTCTTTTTACATTTATTGGTCCATCTAAATAACACATTTTTTTCTTCTAAATTCTTATCAAAAGGCAATATCAGTAAAAACTCCTTGACAACCTATGGTAACATATAATATCTAACTAGTTTTAGAAAACTCCGAATCTCATATATATTTCTAGGAGTTTCTCAATTCTTCATTACCTCATTTTCTTTGGGTTTCCCAATATACCATGTCTAGGTACTATATGCCTCAACATATTACTTAATCAAGCTAAAATTCATTCTTATTGAATTTGGCATATAATTGTTTCTCCTTCATGATTTGTAAGATTTACTTTAAGTATTTAAAGTAATCCTTTTAAGTTTTAGAATATACTCAATTATCATCTTAAAATCAAAGTCACTAATTAATCCAAAAAAAGTTGAAACACTTTATTTTTCAATACCATAATACTACCGGGGGCATTTGTTAACTCAAACAGATATTTCCAAGACTCAATGCACCCATATCTAATCCTTAAAATTCTTAAGTAACTAATTCCTCAGATGGGGTAACATTATCTCATATTTTTCTCAGTCTCTCGATTGATTTATTTTCTCGAATGACTTTCTCCATTCATTCGATTTCCTTTAATTTCTCATTGAACTATTCAAATGTCTATTCTTTCATACTAGTTTCTCCACACATTTCAATTTATTTACAATCTTAACTTCCTGAGTTGGTAACACATTCATCAAATCTAACTTGTATCTCCTGAACATATTAGCATAGAATATAGTGTGGACCTAAGTTCTTCTCACATTAGCAATAGTGTTACCTCAAATTCAACAATCCAATTACTTAGCTGGATACTTTACATCAAACAGAATGCATGCATTCCCAGTAACATATTTAACATCTTATGTCTAAGTCCCAGTTAGAAACGGGACTCCAATATTCACTTCTGATTTGTTCCATCATTGTTCATTCTTAGAAGTAAACCTCTGGTCTACCTAACCTAATTCAACGAATCTATCAAAAGAAGATTTCTCTTCTCAATCATCTATACTCTATATATACTTTTTATCAATAAACTATATTTACTATTACTTTTCAGCCATTCATAATACCTTAATAAGATCAATTTCTATCATACCTTATATGATCTGAAGATTCTTCATAATAAAGCTCAGTGAAACAAGAGACATATTCATTTACTCTCATACTTTGAACTTTATTAACAAAATCATTACATCTTATTTAAAGATGTATTTTTGAAAAGTCACGAATGAACACCTCATACTAATGATACTTCGATCTCAATTGATTCTGAATAACATTTCTCCCTTTATGCCTGTCCATGATCGTGGTAGACCTTCCCATAATTATGACAGAAGCTCATGGAACTAGCCACGATCGTGAGGACTTTGCCACTATCGTGACATAACCAATTAATCTCAACCACAATCATGGGGACTATGCCACGATCGTGCCCTGCTTCTTTTTCCTTCCTTTTTCCTCGAGTCCATCATATATAGTAACATCATTTACACTCTCAATCTATCCCCAATTGATCATTATAAATGCTTTCATGCGCCATTCTGATTCATCTTAAAATTTTAACTATGGGGATTAAAACTTAAAAGCATTCGATAAATCATGAATCACTTCCTATACGATATCCAAATATATACTATATATGTGCTTAATAACATCATTCAACAAGGTAACCACATTATCAAATATCCACTTATAATAACCGGTAAACTTAACATTGAGGACTTTGATATATATCTCTATCATTCATTTCTTCTTACCGCTATCATTTATTTCTTCTTACACACGTAAATTTTCAATTAATTCAGAATGATAGATATATTTAACTATCATGCAAATTTTGATCTCAAAACCATAGACGTAATCTTATACTCAATCATAAACTCACATTACATTAATCAATAACCCTTTCAATTCCAAGTTCATCTTCTCAAGGTCATAGATTTTTTTTCAGTTTGGCTTGTACACTTTAAATCTTGTCATCATTATCATATTTCTATTTTCCTCAATCAATCCACAACATTGTATTCACATATATATCACATTCAAGGATATACCATCACAATATAATATTGATGTCATATTCGATGACACATTCATAAATACAAATGCATTGAATCTTTGTCTATCATATCAAACCATATATTATTTCTCATTCCTAAATATCCACAAATTTTTATTTTCTCACATTCTGACATATCATTATCTTTCTCATTGCTTCTAACAACTCAACTTTCAACGAATTCTTATACGTGTGACTTATGTAAATGCAACTTAGACTGGGGATCAGTTGATACTGCCTGCTATGACATGTTATGATGCATGTATTCTGACATATATTTTAAAAAATTCCCATGTAAGACACTAAGCCTGGGCTCTGATACCAAGCATTATAGCACCCACTTTTACCGAGCACATATTTGTACATCCTGAGAAAATTGGGACATACATCCTATGAAAGCAATGCGCTATAATATTCAAACAAAACTAATTGCAAATTTTTCTCAAACATCACACACATTTTTTGGGAATTTAATAATCAATAATGGCCCATTTTATTAAAAAAATTCAGTTACAAATATTACAATCAATAAACATATCATCTGAATTCCAACAATCATTTGGCCCATTACAAATACAAAGCATGTTTAGACATAACTGTTATTACAACTTAATTCATTTATACAATAAATGAACACTTGCGGAACACAATGCTTAATACAAAAGTAACAGAAAACGTATGTAGATGCCAATTGATCTCGATCTCCATATTTATTCTTAATGTAGTGCTTAGATTCCAATTTGTTTAACTGGAGATCTCCTTGAGCTTGAAAAATGTTACAAATATTGGGTTGAGTTTTACGAACTCAGTGAGTGGACTATTCTCGATGGCTCACTCAATCACATAACACATCAATTCATGTAATCACATAATTCACATCATTTCACTAATCAATATATTGAATCACTTACACTGCATATTCACATAATTCATATTTCACATTCAAAAATCATTTAAACTATTTATTTCAATCAGTTAAATCATACATATCAAATGTATATGAAATGCTCATGAGACTCACTTTTAATTGTTATTTTTGTGACCGAGTGTTTATAACTATCCTGTATCTATTGTAGATACCGGGCTCTTTAATAATTGTCCCTTATCCATTGGAGATCTAGGGCTCATTTTACATAGTAAGCAGGAGGCTCTTACCACATTTTGAGCTTTGAGCTTTTTTTCACTTTCTGATCTTTAAGCTCTTTTTTGGTGGCTACTCCAGTCACAATAGCCTTTTGTTATCATGCATTCATGTAATAAAATGCATCACATGTATTCATTCAATCAATTGTGCTCAATCTTACACTTTCACATTCACAT
>JANQBM010000004.1:4088022-4114211 GCA_025594535.1 Erythroxylum domingense | reverse complement strand
TAATCGCAGTCACACTAGCTATTCCTGAACCTCATTAGCCTCAATTAAGAAGACACTCTTGTTATATATATATATATCGAATCAGCATTACGTAATTGTCAAATATCTCTAATAATTCAAATAATAAATTCAATCCAAACAATTTTTTACAAATTTAAGGTGTCTCTAAAGAACTCTTCTTCGGTTTTGAACTTTTGATTATGGTTTTATATTTGATGTCAGTCTCCTACTAGACCAAAAAGGATGGAACAATCGAACAGAAAAAAAAAAAAAAAAAGAGGAGATCAGGCAACCAATGACCAAACCCTTTGCCTGTCTTTGATTCTTTGACCATTTAGTTACGTACCCAATTCAATGCTGTCCAACTAGCTAATCCACGGATATGCTTTACAGTTAATAGTTTTCCGATTCTGACACTAGTGAGTTATGACTCGTAAGAATTATCTCTCATCTGTTCATTATCTCCATTCCTTCTTATCCTACTGCAGATTAGTTACCAATCAGTGTCCATGAACTCTATCTACTAGACTGGTGATTTCACAGCTTTAACCAGGCTTCAACATGGCTTGGTAAGATTGGGAAAGGAGATTAGTCCCATATAAATGTGAACAAGAACTAGTCTGATTCATGATGAGTGCGAGCTGCATCGTGATTTTGTATGTTGAAACTCTGCATATACTGCCATTGACCTAAGAAATTAATTTAATGGTTAAAAAGCAACTAGCACTTATGGTTGGCTTTTGGTCTATTCTTTCACTCTCGGTGTTCCTCTAATGATGCCATCACCACCATTAAACAAATCATCTTCAACAATGGAGCAAACAAAAGCAAAAAAAAGAGAAAAGAAAAATTATTTGATCTATCTTTTCCACTCCAGCATGGAAAGAATATAACGGAAAACAAAACTCAGAATTCAAAAGGCAAGAACTTTTGTGTTCTTTTGTTGTCATTATCGCATAATATTGATCATTAGCTTCAACATACAGAAAAGGCGGAAAAAAAAAAGGAAAGAAAACTGACCCAGAATTTAGACATCCATAAAAGATACCGATCCAACAAAATAAACCTAATATCGAGCACTGTTTGGCTCCACAGTTAACATAACCTCAAACCCTAAAACACAAAACATTATGATGATTCTGATGTAGTGACCTTTCTTGATCAATCATGCCTTGAACGTACCTAAACTCCTCCACATGGCAAGGGATAGTGATTGTACCCTTCTGATCAAACCCATACTCTTCTTCAGCTTCTTTGAGTAAGTGCATGAACAGAGGGTGATTGAAGTATACGACAGGCACTATAAATCTCTGTTGCTTCTCTCCTTGACCAACCTTAATTGCCAAACACCCTTTTGGCACATCTCTCTCTCGCTTCTTATTGCTTCCATGACTACTGGTATGATGATGATTATTGGGTAGGTGAAAGTGAAAGTTTCTCAAACTCTTCTCGCGGCTACCCATAATAATAACAATTCTAAACTATTAACTTCCGCAGATTAAAAAATGAAAAGCAGAAGACAAAACCTAACTAGCGCTGGGACAAGAAAACAAAGTAAAACTGCCAGGGGAATACTATAATGGCTTGTTTGAAGAGGGCAGGAGTAGAGTATCTAAGCGATCTTGGGACGTCGGTCATATCTGATGTTGGAAGACCAAAAAATAATACAAGCCATGAAACAGAAGTCCAAAACTTATATAGAATCATCAACGGAGAAGAGTTCCGCTGGTAGGAAAGAGTCAGTGGGTTTTTATTACCTGCGAACAATATCAATTTCGCAACTTGGCGTTCGTGTTTCCAGACGTTGGATTTGGTGGTCCCGCCGATTGTCAAGTTTGATGCTGCGAATGACGATTTGTGATGCTGGGATAGGAAATCCCCTGTTGTTAACGGACTTGTAGCTCCGTAGTACGATTCGTATGAGTGGCAGGTTGGTAAACGCAAGCGTGTTTGAGGTGTAAGACACGTGGAAGGCGAGTTGAGAAGAGGAGGACAAGTGGATGGGCGTGGGACTGTGAATCATCCGCATAGCCGACAATTAGGTGTCAGTAATCGTAAGGGACAGCCAATAGCACGTCTGCAACATGTCCACGTAGACATCAATCAAAGTCTCTCTCCTCTTTTTCTCGCCCGAGTGCAGTTCTTTTCCAGCCCTTGGATGCATCGACGGGAGCCTAACGCTGAAATCACACGGCAGATGGATCTAGTGGAGTAGGAAACTGAATATATATGTGCCCAGTGCCCACAGCGTGCTCGCAGTCGTGCCGAAGAAGAATAAAAATCGGGGACAGAGTGACAAAAGTATCCCTATCCATTGGGGTCCATGATGAGATTGACTTGAATTTGGTGCGGAGATATCCGATTTAAATCGAAAGATGTCAAATTTGGTGGGACTATAATGTCATTTAGATTCTCTTTCTTTTAGGGCCAAATTGAAAGTTGTTGAAAAGCATGATACTTTAAGAAATAATAAATTGAATCACTTTGACTGATTGATTTCAAATTCTCTATACGCGAGTTTTTCTCCATTGTAGTTATTTTAAAATAAATTATGGTCCATATGTGCAAAAGCAAAAGGAGCCATTAAGCTTAGGTCCTTAGTAACTTCGTTGACTTTCGTTTTGTATCTAAAATATCAATAGGCGACAATATCCGTCGAAATTAAGGATTTATATAATTATGTAACGTTTTAGAATTTATAGTTTGTATCGAAATAGATGAAGCGCAAAAGGAAGTTGAAAATTCGAATAGCTTTTTAGGCGGAAAGCTGATAGAAATCCTCACTATATATATATTCGATGAACATGAAGGTAATACTGTTTCTTTGAAAGAATCAAATACCTTTGTTAAAGGAAGATAATATATGGCAATAAAAACGTTAAAAGGGAGACATCAAGTGGAGTAGTTGCTGCTTGTACGTGAAGTACACCTCAACTTAGAAAGAAGAAGCTAACCCATTCCTCGATGACAATAAAGAAACGATAATATTTATGTAATAGGTATAGACAAGGACTCAAGGAGAGAAGACCCAAAGGTGCGGTGGTGGAGAGAAAAACAGTAAAGATGCAAAGTTAGGAGAAGTGGATAATAGAAAGTGGAGGGAGTGAGTGATAGTCGCTTTTTGGGAGAAAAGCGAAAAGCTGGCTTCAAAGTTTCAGACGGTTTATTCTCCCACATTTATATCATTTCGGATAGATAATGTTAGTTGATGAAATCATCGTCGACTTAAAGTCAATGATGTGAATAAGAATGATGGCGGTCTAGACCACTCCCGCACCAACGCGCACCTATCACGAACCTTAGGTCCTTAGCTTGTCGCCCATGGAACCATCATTAGCCTTTGTTCCAAGTCGTCAACACCCTTTCTATTTTAAAACATAAAAAAAAATAGAGAGAGATCGGAAGCAATATTGTCACTCATGACTCATGCATGCCTGCAAAATGCATTTATAATTATGATCTGTATCCGTTCTCATTGGTTCCGGACATTGAGTGATGACTTAGTTTAAAGTTACAAAAAGGAACACCTAATTTGTTTTAAGGTGTCAACTTCCAATATTTATATATAGTACAATTATCTGGCTTTGACTTTCCTGTCACTATCATTTTCTTGATGCTACCCACTTGGGTATAGGACTGGCCCAATCTATAGGGTCCAGTATAGTAACTTACATGAACAATCTAAAAGTTTGTGAAGAACAGAAATGGGCTAGACCAACTTATTGCCTTTTAGGTCCGGACAGCATGTTTAAGTCTCTCATTCACGTAGAAACATAGTCCAGATGCAAGTCCTTGGCCTCGGCTCATGCGGGAGTCAGAATCAGCAAATTTTGCAATAAGAACTTGCTCAGAACTCTACAAACAAGGTAAGTAGAGATTCTGCCTAACTTTTACTAACCTAGATTTAATTACAATGATTCTTCATTTCTGTTCATAACATTCTCCATTTAAGGCTTCTTACAAGAGTACTGCAATATTATAATTATGGTATTCCAACAGCATTTGTAGTAGTAATTTTCTGCTCAAAACTTGACTTTTTAGTATCAGGAACCAAAAAATGAGTTGCATAGTTTCATTTCTTATTCATCATCGAAAACCAAAACATTTACAAAAAGAGATGTATAGCAACGTAGCTGGAGATCTAAAACGATCTCAACTTCTCAAACAATAACTGCACTTAAAGTACAAAAGTGATGGTGTTTAGAGTCTAACTATCTGCTTAGCTAGCTTTCACATTGACTTTAGCTGCAGCCAAGGTTTCCTTTTTTTCTTTCACTTTTCACGAGTAAAACATTGAGCTTACCCCAAATCGTCTTTTGAATCTGTGAAATTCCACAAATTACAACATAGCCTGGGTTGGCATTGGATCCCACATAAATTGTCAAGGCGTAGGTTTTGGTGAACCTACTTGTGGAAGTAAATACTGCAGGTCTTTTTCAAAATCTATCTAATAGTACAAAGTATTGTGGTCAAGTTGTAGGTATACCAATCGTTCACAAAAAGTTGTGGTCATAAAACTTTTATCGGAATTGATAAAACATGGGCCAAAGAGCTTCCCTTCGTTCCAAGTAAAAGCTAAAATCACTGATAAAACTAAAGCAGAAAGTGGTTCAGTTTAGGTTTTGCTAAGTCAAAAAGATTCAATAAACTAAAAGGCAGATCTTTAGGGAGACACGATTGACACAATCCATCTCCACGAGGACTATAACAAAATGACTGGGGGACAGCAAAGGAGAACCAGTCTGTACCAAAACTCGCAGAAATATTTACAATTTATCCAAGGTGCAGATACAATAAAAAAGCATTTGCCTCCTAGATTCCATACCATGTTTCATACATGAAATTTTGCTCAGTGACAGTGTATAGGGTGCAACGTATTGCTCTAGAATCTTACTCGCCGTTCTTGTGACCCTCAAATGGCGAACCCATTATTGTATATCAAAGCACGGATACTAATTCCTCGGTATGAATGAAGAGTAAAAGAAATAAACATCAATCTTGGTTTCCAAAGTGATCTTTCATATCTCATCAGGAGAATTAGGGTTTAAAGCGAAGACAGCATTCTTGGATTTCTGCTAAACATTGCGACAACATCGAGAAAATTTACTGAAAATTCGTTGTCCTGTGCTCAATTTTCCACACCTGAAGGGACAAGAGAAGATAGGACTAATGCATAATATACATCAGTGACCAAAGGAAGAGGAAACAAAAACTAATGCAGGAAAGTTACATTGTGAACTTGCTGAATTAAACTTACGCATCCAGTGCTCTAAATGCAGGTTGATTGTCTATGGGACGGGAAGGTAGACGTAGAGTGAAGTTAAAATAGTAATCTGATTGGGTCTCAGAAATAGGAAAGGTCGTTCAGTAAGAAAGCTCAAGCTGTTACCAAACATAAGCTAGTACATCAGACGTCAACAACAACATGATAAGCACAAATATATTTTTTTATTTCACATCAAGGAAAAGGCATCTTGGCAATGGTACGTCTTAACTTGTATCCTCTCTTTTTTTTCTATTTCCATGACAACAGAACTGCAAGACTTTTCAAATGATGACAGAAAGGGCGTCGTTTTCTTGGTTTTACGTCTTTACACAGCCGTGCCCTTTCTAAAAGATTGATTCTTGAGATCGGAGCCAAAGATTTTTAAAAGTGAAGAAGGAAACCCTAGAATGTGTAAAGAAGAAGAAATAGAAATCTGTATCAAATTTCAAAAAACCAGATCTGAAATAGAAAAACAAAAAAACAGACGGATCAGATTTTGGAAGCCATGATGAGGGAAATCTAGCTAATGATGAACTACAAGAGGCTTTAGAATGTTACTGACACGTACAAAAAAGATAACACCATCATCACATGATCAGAAAAAGAAAACGAAAAGGAATAATGATGCAACTTCTTTCTTCGAGTTGGTCAAAACCCTTCATCATTACACCAATCTGCACCACCACTACAACCTTAATAAGACGAAAAATGAAGGCCCTTAAATCTTGAAGCGCCAACAATTCTTGTTTCCTGAAATGAATAAGATACAGAAAATTTAACCAATAAATGGAGTCAGAAAAACCAAACCTTTACAGGTACCCCATGCGCATGGTCACGACCTAAGACAAATTTTTGCGGGAGCAATAATTGGGGGGAATGAAGCCTGGTCCGACGACACTGAACAATGGTGGATTTATCATGCTACCGCAACGCATGTTTGATCTGTACCACATAATTGAAAGAGTCGATCTTTACAAGTGTCCTCGAGCCAGACAACATTCCCCTCAAAAAAGAAGCTCCCTTTGCACTCTCAATTCTTCTAACAGAGAGACAGAAACTGAAATAAAGAGAGAAAGAGGTGGGGGAATCTGTCTGTTGGTGGGTTTGTGATTTTGTGTGGATTTCTCTAGCTTTGTATCTTATCTCTTTATCCCCCAAGACTCTCGCCTATCTTCAAGGGGGACGTGAGAGAGAGAGAGAGAGAGAGGTGGGCGATCATGATGAATGAGATGATGAAGAGAATGATAATGGTATGGGGGGTTATAAGAAGAGTAAAAAACAGTGGAAACAAACACCAACGTTAGCAAAAGACAAAAGATAGGTGCAGACTTGACCCTACCAGCTGGTTTCTCAGTTCCAGAAATGACCACGACCCCATGCACCCTCTCTCTGTCTCCGTACCTCTATTCACACACTCACACTGTCAAACATGACAATATGTGTATATGTACAGTATGCCTCTGTTGTCTAAACTTATATTTACCGTTGGATGATTTGTGATGATCAACACCTCGTACAAGATTGGGTGTGTGTGTGAAACTGAAACCCCGAGGCTTGGAAGAGGAGAGTTTAGGTGTGATGGTTGATGGTGTCATCAAACATGAATTACTGTTAAAACAATTGCTGTCTATGTACTATGTAACAAAAGGAACCAATACCCATTATGGACCGTAGGATGCTGAGACCGTCCCATGATTCAAAAGCTGCATTCAGTGACTTGTTCTTGGTTTTTAAGTCATGATAATATAAAATAATTGAATCCAAAAGGAATCAAAAGTAAAGGAGGCCTAGAATTGAGTCAGAGGAGTGGTTGAGTTATTTAGCTGCCCGATAATAGCAAGCCCCATTTAATATGGCATCACCTTTTTGAACTCAATTAATTGCATTTTGGAATTATGCATTAAAAAAAAATGAATATTAGAGGGAAGTCTTAAAAATATTGAGAAAAAGAAAAACCCTCGTCTGCCGTGTCACTTTCAGCCAGAGGCGAGGAATTCGAGGCGATGACCGACAGGCATGATCAGGGGTCCACGCTTTCCCTTTCACTTTGCCATTTTACCCTCTTCTTCCCAATTCATCGGCGACTCTTGTTAGTTTTTACATTTCTTAGGTCAAATGATTTGCAATTTTTATTTATCAAAAAGGGTTAGTTTTATATTTGTTAAATTCGTTTCTTCCTTTTATTTCGTCTTTCTTTATTGTGTTTCGTTTGCAATTGCAGATGAATTGGGACATCATAAATGACCGTATTGTTTTCATTCAACGCTTTAAATACTGGGGGTTCTTAAATACAAAACTAGAAAGATGGTCTTGCTCTTCTCTTGTCTTGAAATTGCCATTGTTTTGCAGGTAATACATAGACGTTTCGGGCCAGATTCAAATCTCGGTGCCATCGGCTTTCATTGCTCTCAAAATGTGATAGGAACGTTACTATAGTGTATGAGTACAATTAAGGTTAATAATTATAATCTAAAACCATGGGAGCGAAGGATCGCAGGTGGTACCGTGTGACCTTGTGATGGCAGTTTGTTTGGCTTATTAAAAACCTGGCTTCTACTTTTTTCTTGGTGTCCAGATAGGGACATGGCACGGCCATCTTCCCATACACAACATATCTCATTTAATTCCCATGGGTCCAACTTTGTTTTCTCTGCCTCTGTGTCTAGTGTGATATGTCTCTCTCTTTTCCTCTTTTACCCGTTAGTAAGGAAATTTGATTCCCAAATAAAGTTAAAAATGCGTTCTGGGTTCGGATCTACAACACGTAAAGAGATGAGTTGGGTTTTCGTTAAGTTTTTGGCTCCACATATTACCTTGGACAGCACGAAGACAGGAGATATGAACATATGCTTGCTTCTAAGGTTCAATCGCAAAATGGAATCAAAAATGGAGGGAATGTGGTGGGGTCTTTCATGATTCATCCCTTAAGTTTAATTGAACTTTCAATTAAACTTAATAGTGATTAATCAATTATGGGTTGTAGTGAGTCCTAAAGTAAGTGAAAAGATTTATAGGAATGTTAAGAATTGAAATGGAGAGCAGTACTGGAGGCTCCATTCTTGCGAAAGAGAAGAGAGAAGAGGGTTTTTGTTTTGTTTTCATGTGAAGTTGGTTGCCCGTATAATGTGCTGCCATACTTATCAACTTTACACAAATCTGTCGCGCTCTCTCTCTCTCATCCTTTACTGTACATCAGAGTGACAAACGGAGAGGACGATACTGGCTCCAGATTTCAACGCTTTACAGTCTTGAAAATTGTGTTTCTATATATAAACCCAGCGGACTGAGAGAGAAAAAAGTGGGAAAGAAACAACACGTAAATGTCAAATCCTGCATCTCTTTCCCAGATTGTCGACTCCTTTTACATTTCTGTATTCTATACTATAATAATTTTGAGTGTTATTAACACAACCCAACAAAAACTTTTCGATCATCTACAACTCATCAACATTTTTTATATGTAGTTAAGGAATAGTCAGGACAGTATTTACTTACATGGGTATGTATGTTTCACTCTCCACAAAATGCATGGTCACGTGCCATCTTTCTTTTTCTCTGCGCTCGTGTCTCACTCAGAGGTGGCTTCAATGGAGGAGTAGTTGAAATGGAGGAAAAGAAAAACTTTCGTGGGGTAGCTTTTTTGTTCAAGTCAATTTGGTGCCTACATCGAGAAAGATGAGTGATACTCGTTTCTCTGTAAAGCCAAAATAAGCTTACAAAAATCTTTTAAGGGCTAGCAGCAGTCAATGCACACACTCCCCCACGATGGGTTTAATTTAATCAGATATGATTAACAAACTACCTGTACTAGAGGGGAAGACTTTTTTAGCACCTAAAATCACCATAGGTTAGGTTGCAGCCATTCTAATTAGTGAAGAAAAGCATAGTCAAAGTACAGTAAGGCTAAGGCCTCTTTGTTTGATTATGCTTTTGCATGTACAGAGATTCCAGGTCATCCCTTTACTTACTATTCGGTAGCTGCTCCTATCTATATGCTATTCATTCCGTGTTACTTCCATAGCTAGCTAGCTTCGGGCTTCAAATAGTTGCCTCATGGTCACCCTAGTTGATGCGAGGTCAAAAAGGGCATATGGAACGACTTTAACGTTATGATATCAATTCATTTTCAAAAAGAACTGTCACTTCCAAATTAAATTCCAATCATATATCTTGTACCTGATTAATTGGCTAAGTTTGAAATTACAAAGTTATGATATGGATCCCAAGTTCATTGTGAAACTGTTCTTGAAACAAGAATGACAGGAGTCAAGTTCAAGTGTTCAACTCAACATCTGGACCTCTGACCCTTGAAAAGGAAGAGGAAGCCCTTTCAACTCTTTTACTTCAATTTCGGCCCTTGTACTTAATTGACTATTTTCTTGGGTCTATGTTGTTCTCCGTCAAGGTCCTACAAAGGACCCGGAATCCTTGAACTTCAAGAAGCCCAGAATGCAACAGCCTGTAACACTATTGATTTGAGTATTGCCAATTACAACAGCAGCTACATAAGGACTTTCCATGATCTAACTCTTTTTAAAGAAATATTTAATTTTGAAAAATTTTCAGAAAAACGATTGTTAAAAGATTAATATTAATAAAATTGTGTTATATAAAAGTATATATAAACTAATAAAACATATAAACATGAACACTTAATTCGTTTTTAAAATCTAATTCAAATAATTTAACTTAACATAAATTATTAAAAACTGTAAAATTTAGTGTCTTGTTCGAGTTGAGTTAAAATGATTAAGGTCAAATTTAAAATGTGGGTTAGATAGTTAAATCAATAACTTAAAATCAATATTACAAATAAAAATAATTTTAAAATTTTTAAAAATAGAATCCTTTAAAACACTGAAGAGCCACATGCCTTTTATTCTAATTATAATAATCACCATTAAGATTCCAATTATATATGGTTGGTAGCTAGTTGTTTCTCAAATCATGAGCTTCGGAAAGGGCATCTTCAAATATGACTGCAACTCAGTATCTTCTACTAAGTACATTAAAAAGATACTACTAAGTTCAGTAATTGCCAGTTAGAATTATGTTTTATTATTCCTCAGCATGACGTTTTCTTTCTTTTAACTATGCTGTTCTTATCTAATTATAATCCCAATCATTACATCACATCTAAAGATTGTGATGTTCATATCTAGTACTAAGCTATGTGACGTAGAGCGCCGCCCACTTGTCAGTTTAACTGTGCTCAAAAACAACTCACTTCAGCTCCATTTGAGTCAGTTCATGAGCCGCCGCATCATTTTAGATTGGTCCATTTCTCCATACTTAACTCAGACGCAAGAAATGCTATGCTTTTAAGTTTTAATGATAACCCTTCGCCGAATACAAATAAAAACTGCGGTCACTTTCATGTCGTCCATTGTCTTCATCCTCCATTTACTTACGTAACACAAGACCAAGCTTATCCTCTTCCCATCCCCTACCTTAAAACCGCCATAAGAGGCTTAGTCTGATCTGACCGGGATTTCTCATGAGTTCAAGTTTATACTTAAAAATGTTTAGCTTATACACTCCCCTGAGTCCTGAAGGCGATGGGATTTCTGGCAAGTGAAGCGACTATTACGGGACAAAGGGTCTGTCGTACCACGTGGCCAGAATACGACAAAGACCTCTTCGTTCAAAGACATGTCCCGGCCCACCACCCCAGGCCACTCTTAAGAAGCAACAACAGGCACGTATACTTTCTATCTTAACAAACCTTGCTACGTTGAACCATAGGCTTTGCGACACGTGATCATGTGCCACGTAACGCACCCAACCGAAGAATAAGAAGAGGACGAAATTAGATGTATTCCTCTTTATTGCGTGATAACTGACAGCTGAAAGCTACGTCGTGCTATCCAACGACTCTTATTGGTTTCAAATATTACATGCAATCACCTTTATTTCTTCGTTTAATTTGATATAGAACCAAAAGTCGGGCATGTTCAGACTCTCCCTAGCGACGGTGACTCGACCCATGTTAATCCATAGGGCTCACGTCGACTTGCATGTGACTCGAACCAGACAATTGCGATGGTCCTGACCTCTCCTCCTCCGTCCATTGGCCCAGTTACTCTTTCATACATGTATGGAGAAGAAATGAAATCTCCTTAATTAGATTAAACATTAATGTCGTTATGTAATAAAAATTAGTGAAAATCAATAGAGAAACAGCGTGATTCATGGCAGCCGACACTGAATGCTTCCGGACAAGAATAGCAAGGAGTTGGTGACAATGAGGAGGGACACTAATATTTAATTGCATACAAAGTATAGCATGATCACTAGATATGTTCAATGTCATATTAGATTACAATTTAATTTAATTAAGACTAGAAGAATAATTATTATTATTAAGTATAAAATTTTACATATACTTTAATTATAATTTAACAATAAATAAATTATATTTTTAAATTCATAATTTTACTTAAATTTTTAATGTTAATCTAAACTATAAAAATTATTAATCAAAAGCAAATTATTAATTTATTGCATATATAATCAAAGGTCAAATGTATGATGCCATCCATTCATATTCATCAATATAAACAAACTATTTAATATATTATTATTATTATTAAGAAATCAAATAATTAATAATAAATAAATTATAAATTAAATAATCACATTAAGAATAAAAATTATAAAATTAAATAAACACTCATTTACGATAAATTGATATTTATTAATTTTATGTATTATTTGGATGGTCGTGTTTAATGACCAAAATTAACGGTAGAAATTAAAAATAATAAAAGCCGTGGAAGAGCATAATGAAGCCGGCTTTAATTGGCTTGGAGGTTTCTTTCGAGGCTGGAGCTTATCCTTAACATGCTTACAGAGGATGAGATCGAGACTACAGTAAAAGATCTGTCAGATAATGGACAATTCACAATTGTCACACAAGCAAACGAACCGTACCCTACCAGAGCCTATTAGTTCCAAATACAATATAAGTTAGACCCGGAAAGCCAGAATACTCCTATGAAAATCAGTGGCTTATTATATAGAATAGAAGAATCATCTGTTGATCCCAAGCACACACACACTCACAAAATATTCACCAACCACGACTACCTCGAGTAGACCGTGATTTAAGGATTTGAGGTCGAGTCCTGCAAGACTTGCAAATCCCAAGATGTTCGATGAAGGAAAATATTCTCCACATGTAGCGGAGCCATTAAGCTGCAGATCATCCACGAGAAAGAAGAAGATCAAGAACAAAAGGAGGTTCAGTGATGAGCAGATTAAATCGTTAGAAACCATGTTCGAAACTGAATCAAGACTGGAGCCTCGGAAGAAGCTGGAGCTGGCTAAAAAACTTGGATTGCAACCACGACAGGTTGCTATATGGTTCCAGAATAAGAGAGCTAGATGGAAGTCAAAACAGCTTGAAAGAGATTACAGCATATTGAACGCCAATTACAATAGCTTGGCTTCAAGGTTTGAGGCCCTGAAGAAGGAGAAGCAAGCTTTGATAATTCAGGTATATATCTGATTGCGTAGAATAGTTAGATATTACTACTAAGACGTCGTTTTTGTTGTATACGGATTGCTATTTCATCCTCTAATGTTAAGCTGACTGGAGATTGTTCTTAAATGAATAGTTGCAGGAGCTGAATGGTTTGACTAAAAAGACCGGAGAGGAAGGAAAAAGTTGGGTGCAGGATGCAGGAATGAACAGCAGTGAAGGTGAATCAGACAATGGAGACAGCAACAAGTGTGAAACAGAAATGAAGCCTAGCTTGTCATCATTTGATAGATCAGAACATGGGCTAAGAATTCTGTCAGATGAAGATAGTAGTATAAAGGCCGAATATTTTGGGATTGAAGAAGAACCCAACTTGATGAACATGGTGGAACCTGCTGAATCTTTGACATCGAAAGAAGATTGGGAGGGTTTAGATTCTGATGAACTGTTCAATCAATCAGGCAGTGGTTGCAGGTGGTGGGAATTCTGGGCCTGATCAAATAAGCACATCCACAGATCATGGAAGCTATCTAGCTGGAGGTTTGAGAATAACTTTCTTTCATCTTGATGAGCCAAAAAAGAGCACAACAAAAGAAATCAATGAAATGCATCAATGGGGAAGGGAGCTACACTGCATTAATGGAAATCCTCTTGATGCAATTGTTAATCCTGGAAATCCTGGTTTTACTTCTTCACATCTTTGCAAATTGCAATCTCGACCAGTTTGAGAAGCAGAGTTTGGTAACATCAGTAAGGAAAAGAATACAAAAACAGACGACTTAATAGCTCTACCGATTTGATCAAGCAGAAAGATAGAACATCGCAAGTTCTACCAACATATGTACAAAGGAGAAAAGAAATGCTGCAATATCATCCATCACAAAGTTTGTACTCTTATCGGGAAGAACTTATGGGTTTAGTTTTCTCTACAATGCTTGTGTATTTTGTTTCCGTGAGATGTTCAGTTCAACTGGTACACTTGATCAAAACCAGTCCAGATTTGAAGTTTTAGCCATTAGGAAAAATCTAATACGGGACTAATTATATAGAACTAATTGCTATAAAACAAAAATAGTCAATCACAATTTGACAGAAATGCTTAGTATATATAAAACAAACGTATTCAATCACAACTTTGACAGAAATGATTCCATTCAACAAAAAACTCATCTGGGTATATGCACATGTACTTGAACATAGATTTTGTGTAGTTGATATCTTTTTTCATGCTCCGTAGTTAAAAAGTATGTCAAGACTTCGTACTGTGGTGATAGAAGCATTACTGATGACGAAAGAGTGAGACATGTCAGCTCACTCTTTAAGCTGGTGATTTTCGTTATCAATTGACCCTTTCACATTCTCAGACCAACGGGCTTCCTTGCTCGAATGCCATAAAACATTTCTAACCAACTAGCTCCGAGGAATAGATATATCCGACGGCAGAGCTTCCTTTCTAGTGGCTGATGGGTCCTACTAACCACAGTCCAATCCTACATCTTTTGATGTTTGGGTCAAGAGAAGGGTCCCACCTCTTTCCGTTGCATTCTTGATCCTTCACGAGCGCCGTCGCCTTCATCGGACCGTGTTGTCAGAAACGAGGTGTCGTTTCTCTGAGCAGCCTCCCACAGCTTCTCTTTCTTTTTCTTTTTTCTTTTGCCTTTTAAGTTACTTTTTTTCTTTTTTGGTGCTTTGGCTAAGTAATAATTTACTAAATCAATAAAACTCGGCTCAGAGAACACACAAAGAGAAGAGTAAGATAAAGGTAAGTAATGAACGACCTGTCGAGTGAAGTAGTGAGAGAGCAGAACAAGAGAAGTAATTGGAATCCAGTACCAAGTATAGCTATCTACATTATAGTGCCTCTCTTCTTCATTGGTCTCTCTGTTTCAGTTTTCATACTCGTGGTGGTCCACAACGTTTCTTTCTTTCTTTCTTTCCTCTTCCTATCTGCTTTTGTCATTACTTTCATTGCTTGGAATACATACAATTGGAGGCATAAAGCTGCAGTTATATGCTTTCTACACTCCTTTCCCGACTCTGACCTCGGTGCCGCTCGTGAAGGTCAGCTTGTTAAGATCACTGGGGTATTACACTATCTTCCCTCTTTTTGTTTCTTGGTTTATTGCACCTTTAGGGTTTATTTGTAACTTATTATGGCATAATGGTCCATGTTTGGTTGTTGATTAGAATAATGGATGATAATGTATCAAACAGAGATACTGTAATTTATGTTTCTTACTATGCAGAGACTGAAATAAAGATAGCAAAATTGACTTGCAGAACCTGAGCTTCAAGAGGATTTCTATTGAATGAGTTGCTAGCAGTGTAAATTTAGACAGTCAAAAGACATAACTAAAAACTATGGTTCTTTCCAAGATAAATGTGGGTTCTAACATTCAGATAATTAAGGATTTATATTCCTATAGATCGGTTGATTAACTACTTGTGGGCATCGTTGGCTTTTGTGTCCGTAAGATTGTAATGTTGTTAGAACGAGGGATTATAGAAGAAGTGGTGGTCAATTAAAGACTTAACAGTGATTGTGACCTCAGCATAAATCTCAAATGATAGCGATGAAGGATATCGGTTGGCTTATCTATAGCTGGATGAACATTTCCTGATTAAGTAAAACATTCCGCATGCTGTTGTCTAAAGTTTCGGTTTCATGTTGATGACGAAGGTTTTTATTCATTTGTGCTCGCTTGGTAACTATTATGTCTAACTTTGTGAGTTGTTGGTGTTAGGGTAATCTATGATCCATTCTTTAGCCTCATTCTACAACTAGAATATTTGGGTTGGTTGATTTCTTTGACATGCTATCAGAGCTGTTATGAGTGAAAGGTCTCAAAGTCTAGAAATGCCTCCTTCCTTTGCGACAGATATGTGATTTTTTGTATTTGTGTTGCACGTTAGAATGGTGTTTGAACCAAAATTTGCGCTTCTTGCTTTAGCTTAAGACAAGGGAGTGTACTAGAATGGTACTGGAATTAGTTTTTGTGCCTTGTACTTCAACCCAAGTTCTGATGGCATGTTAAAATGGTATTTGAATTATTTCTTGAGAAGCTTAATATTCTAGACACTGTATTGAAGGATTTGGAGCCAAGAGTAGTTTTTTTATCATTCAACACTTCCCTAGAAATTGTGCAGTTGGTTAAAGTGATAAGCTGCTAGGAACTTTTGGGAAAAAGTGCGAGTGTTTGATCGAAAGTCCATCTTAACAGTTTTGATTTGGGAAAACATAGTTTTGTTGCAGAGAGTTTTTTAGGCTTGCTTATATGGAAAACAGTGCTTTCAATATTTAACAAAATCATTAGAAGCTCTCTGAACAAGTTTCACAGTTTTAACAATATAGATATTTTTAAAAACTCCTGCTCAGTTCATTGTGCAATAGCCTTTATCAGATAGTTGGTTGACTAGTAAATTCTGCTGAGCAGAAGATCAATTACATATATTGCTCTCTTCATTTTAGCTTGCATCCTGTGGGAGTACTTCTTTGGAATCTTCATATGAAAGGGCCTCTAGATGCGTCTATGCATCAACTCTTTTGTATGAATATGGAAGATCTGGACTGACGCCAAGTGATTCTCCAACGTCATGGTTCAGATGGACTTTAACGTTCTGTGAGGCAAGGATATTTATCTTTTTATATATAACTATGATCTTCAAGTACTCTGTTCAAGAAACTTAATCAATAAATAGGTATGCAGTAGAGACTTGAATTCAGGCGGGTACCTGATGCCTGCTTGTTATGTGCCTTACTCTGCCAGTGTTTTTTATCCGATAGTCTCCCTATGTAGATGCCATTCCACATGATATTTACCTGTTAACTGATATCAAGGCTGGAGTGAATCACGGTACGCCAGTCAAAGTTCCAAATATAGAACAAATTCATTTTGCATTAATGAAACCAGTACCTGTTGATACTTCTTTCTCCCTTTCAATACTTTTATTGGGACTGCGATTATGGTAATATTTTTCAGTAATAAGTTCATTATACTGTCAGTGTTACCTAGTGGTGCATAGTTTAGTTATACAAGGAAGGTTGAGTTTTATGAAAAAGATTTTGCAATAAGTTCATTATACATGTTTTCTGAAAAAAAAAAATTATTGGCTTACTGCCTCTAAAGAGCTCGTTTGAATTTTCAAGTTCTTCTAGCCCAATGTGATTGGATTTCTACCCAACAGAGGTTCTCCACAGACTTCTTCATAACTGATCAAAAGTCTGGTATTAGAGCGACTGTAAAAGCTGGTACCGGTTGTAAAGTTGTTCCCCTGATTGTTGAGACAAATCTTGTCTCCACCACAAGACAATGCAGAATTCTATCACCTCACCTCAGAAAATGGCTGCAAGAAAGGAATTTATCAACCGAAGCCCGTGTACTGCGCTTGGAAGAAGGGTAACCTATTATTACTGGGGTAAACATATTTCTTTTATTATCTGCATGATTTACATGATTTTATAATCTAGGTGTCAATTGATATTGGCAGTTATGTACAAGAAGGCAGCTTTGTAACTGTAATAGGAGTGCTCCGTAGAAACAATGACATTTTGATGATAGTTCAGCCGCAAGAACTCCTCTCTACAGGGTGTTTGTGGCAAAAGCTTCTTTTGCCAGTAGATATTGATGGCCTGGTCCTAGGGGTCCCAAATATTCAGACACTTTAACAAGGATTAACGACAATACTTTGAACATTAGCGTCTAACCTTGGGGGTATAGGAACATGCAGTCCTTAGAGCCGGTTTGCTACTCGTGAACTTTTCACTCTGTTTTCGTTCTAGTGTAGCTGTCAACGAATATTCGAATGTAAAATTTAAGCATCTAGGAGGAAGTTTCATTTTTAAGCTGTGCATCTGGACAGAATTATCTAATCTCGACCTACTTATTCATCTTTGTCCTCTTTTTCGAAGGAAGTCAGTTTAAACTCCTTGTAGGGGTTTCATATAAAGGATGTGATTTCTCCCGCCGCTGGACTGATCAACGGAACTCGGAGATTAGAAAGCATTAGAGCAAGAGCTTACAAGTAGAATCAAAGTTTGAGGCCTTTGATAGACCCAAGGACTCCAAGGTGGCAAACCTTAAAGACTGCCTCTGAAGTAAATAGGGCTTCAAATGTACCTATCACCTCTTGTTCCAATCTCCAAGGATGTCGAGTTGGGCTTTGCTTTAAGGTTGAGGCGAACACTGGAACACAGTCACAAAGTTAACATCGTCGCTTAACAGACTAAGCTCGCAATGGGCTTCTTTGACAGGCTGATGGCCCTGGTTTCATATCCATTCGACGATTTTCATCTTCGAATGTTAAAAGTCCTAAATTCAAGACTTTAGAACCATTTATAAACTTGGATTTAGATTAAAATTTATTTTTAATCACTTAAATTGATTATAATATTTTAATTTTCGGTCACAAGAAGTTAAATTATTCAGTTTGAACACAGAGTTAACGGAGTTCAAAGGTCAAATTTTCATATTATCAAATATATGTATTTGGGTGAAGCATTAATTGTAATTGGTAGTCTTTGCACCTAATCAAACACCCAACAACAGCGAGGACAAGAAGTGACGATGAGATTTCTTGTCTTATACAATTTAAGAAATTTCCAGCTCTATTCGACTGGGGAAATATTTATATGCTTCACTACTTTAAGGGCATCCACATGGTATATGCCCACTACAAAATCATTATCATCCTTGCTAGCAATTCTTTCTTCAAATCTTTTGCCTTTTTTCATCAAATCACTTTCTTTTATTCCATGTCTTGTGCCCTTCCATTTATAAGGTACAGTCGGCATCAGAGTTTTCTTGACAAGTCACTTTTTTCTCATTTCACCTTTGTTCTTTTCTCATAAATGACGCGAGTTTCCTTTCTCGCACCATTCAACAGACGCATTAGCTACAATTTACTAGTTCTTGTTGTTCTGTTTATAGAAGATTAATTACTTATTATGTCGACTAAATTATTGCCATTCGACAGAGAAACTTCTAACTAATGACAAAACCCGTCTTGCTTACTTTTATTTGGTGAAAGAAAGGGTCAATAAGTTAAAGACCTCATCACCCCACAAAACTATGCACTAAAAATAGACTAAGTTATATTCGTTGATTCCAATTTCAGTTCTTGCAGTATTGATAATATATCGAACATTGGAACACCAAGAGATCTTACTTCTACTAAGCAGATGTAGTAACCCTATTCAGGGATTGCCCTTTTCCCAGCAACAATCAGCAGAGTAATGGGAGAAAATTAGGTATCAGTTAGCTTTGTGTTTTATTTAAGAGAAAAAAAAAGGGTCATACAGCATTTACGAAGACTAGGTATTTGGCAGATCCTACCTGCCTCTTCAAGACTGAATAATCCCCAACAATCCTCAGCACTAAATTACACAAAAGCGAAGTAACTTTCAACGACTGGAAAAAAGCACTACTCCTTCCCTTCTCTTCGTTAGTTGTTGACTTCTGAGTCAATACGCCTCTGTCTACTTAATTCCTTTATTAGTAGCCATCAGGACCAATCTTGAAAGCTTCTTATTTTTCTTTAACGTATGTTTTCGTCCTACCACGTCTAGGAAATGAGATGGAAGGTGGACCGGCTTGTTTCTCATCAAAAACAGGTAGACAGGTGTACCAAATCTGATGGGAGCAGAAGCACATTCCTTTGCTTCTCCACAAAATCTTGGCATTTACCTAAAAGTTAGATGTATCTTCTCCGTGAAATTTAAAAACAGTTTTAGATTATATGCATTCAATGCAATCCCATGACCATGCAAGGAAGACAATTAGTACTTCTCCTTCATATATTTTTCTTCTTTTTTTGTTCCAACTTGACCAAGTTGTGCACTTAGTCCATTTGAAAACAATAGTGTACAGTGAGCAACAAGAAGTAACTAATGTAATAACGGTTTTTAAATTTTGGATAAAAGTAGAAAACTTATCCATTCTAAAAAAATATTCTTATTGTAGAAAATTAATTTTAAAATATTTGGTAGTATTAGAAATACTAAAAATGATTTTTTTTAATTCTTGCCGAATTATTTGAACAAAATTTATTATTAAAATCAAGTCAAAACAATTTATACAAAATTTTAATTATAAAAAGTTAACATACCAACTGCACTTATAGGGAGAGTCATAATAACTGCAGCTTTCCCTTTTGTATTTTTAGAAATAAGTTGTTTCTATGACTTAAACCTATGATCTTATGGTCATAAAAAAATAACTTTATTAATTGCTGTAAGGCTCATCCTCAAAATTTTAATTATCAGTTATGAAATAATTAATGTTAAAATAATTAAATAAAATAAATACAATAAAAGGTTATTTTTAGGTATTTATAAATTATAATACCATAAGTTTTTTTTAATAATTTAAAGTAATTAAGATATTTTTAAAGTTAGTGAATCACAATAAAAGTGCATACCCTTTGCTTAAAAAATTAATATTCACCATAAACATTATTTGTGGTAGATAAGGGTTGATAAAGAAGGGTGATCCTTTGACTATTGTTATCATGATCCACGAAGGAAACTGATGGAGCAAAAGCGATCATGAAATAAAGGTAGAAGATTTTGAGGTTATTATGATGACAAACATTGGATAAAAGTATCTCCTGCTTGCTTTTTCTTATGCATAAACAAACAATTAGCCCATGCTAGCAGAAAGGAGAAGGCGGTCGTGGCATGTACATGCTCATGGTGAAACCAATCATGTCTGCTTCTAGTTGATAATCATTCATTAGTTTTTATGCTTTTTATTCTCAATAAGGCTTATAAAATCTTAAACTAGGGTTTATGCTGCGTTTATATATTGCTCCATTCTAATGATAACCTTAAACAACCGTATCATTAGGTTAATCTTATAGCAGCAGCAGAATAAAGAAGTATCCTTATACAAATAATATGACCCACATCAAAGCTGTTAATGAAGGCGATTGAAGGAGGATTATATATACAGGCGGCATATGCTCTGTTTGGACAGATCTATGATGCCCCAAATGAGTTGTTCGGCACCAATCACAATTATTTTACTATTGATATCTAAAAAGGAAACATCATGGATGAACCAAGAACTTTGATATACAAAATAGCTAGATATTATGTGTATGGTGCATGCAAGTTGCGAAAGGTTCCTAGCTAGCTAGCTAGGGTTATTATATGTATATAATCTCCTACATTAATATCCAAAATGGAGTGTTAGATTTTATAATCTATTTCCATTAAGAATCAAATCTTCTTTTGAGAGAAGAATATGAGTTAGAAGATTATTGTCTTTAATGTTTATCAAGTTGGTTGCGCTTTGTTCATATATTCTATCATATAGTATTTTGTAAAGGTCTCAAATATATATGCAGAAGGATGATCTTGTATCAAGGTATATATTCCCTCTTCTAACGGTTAACGCCCTTCCTTACAGATAGTAACTTCGATTTGCCCACTGTTTCTCTCTAGTTTCTGGAATCAAACCTTAACCATATCATATAATTATCTCCAGTTAGAGCTCGTAAAACTTAACCAACTTTCTTTGTCAGTGTTGCAGTCCCAGAATAAATAGAAAAGTAATAAAACAAGAAAAGATGTTCAGAATTCGTCATCTTTCTTGCTTGCTAGTTGAGCAGGTCAATAGAAATTTGAAGACATCATTGCCAAACTAAATGTATACGGAACTTTGGATTATAGAAACAAGACATTATGATAGTAAGAGGCAGGGAATCTATACGTAGGCCCGAACTTACTTGGCCAAGCCTCCTGTACAACTTTTATCAGTCAAAAGCAGGAGCGACACTGAAAGTGTATGATGCATCAGCCATGTTTGTGCGTGCCTAAAGAACTCTTGAGAGACTAACTTTTCAAAGGACCACGGATTCAAAGCTAGCTAGCAAGCAGGGACATTATGTATGCTTTATTTTTCTTTTCAAAGATCCAAAATTTGAGAAAAGAGAATAATCAAAAGTCAAGAATCTTTTACACCTTCCCCACCCCACCAATGCTAGTCAGGTGCGAATATGTTTTAGATTATGAAATCGAATACAATCATCTTCCAAATTGTGTAATTAAACAAAGTGGGTTAGGCCTTAACTATCCCACTTAACTGTTTTATTTTTTTTTTGGGTTCTTTTGGAGCACAACTTTGTCTCAGTGGTGATCAAATCTATTCTCCTTCAATCATTTGTTGCTAGGCCTAAGCACCACCAGCTAGAATAAACAGCAGATGTTGAAGATTTAAAATGGTTTATGAATTAGGAAGATATTTGAAACAAATACCGAATCTTTTATCTGTTTAATGTCATTTCAGCTCTAAATTTTTAAGTAAGATACAACATATCGTTCATGTTGACTAGAGGAGTAGATGATAATATAATATAAACTTGGTGTAATTGCCTGGTAGGCATTGGCAGGAGAGACCTAAACTAAGACTTGAATTGCAATAAATATAATGAATATTAGGGTTTTCTTTTTTATGTTCAATCAATTAGATTGTTAGAGAAGAGTAAATTTTAGTTAATTGCATATATTTATTGAATTATTAATATACTTATCAGTTCATCAATTAATTAGTACCTCTTTTGATCAATAAATTTTTATAGAACATCATCATTATTTGTTATATACATGAATAAACTAGGACCACGTACTAGTTAGTGCAAGTTGTACTGCTCGTTAACTTTTGCAAGAAAAAAATCCATAATACAACTTCGAGGTATGTCATTTGGCAATTGGCATGTACGTGGGCTCTCAATTAGTTGAAGCATGCTCTAATACTGTTTCGATTACAATACAATGATTAAATTGATTGTTACTCACCCGTCTCTATTTGAAAGTGGAACTAATTAATTTGATGGAAATATTCTCCATGATGAACAAATATGTCGACTTATCTCTAAAGAAATATTCCATACCATGCATGCATTATCGAATTAATGAGACATATAGACCATAGAAATAATCGCGTATACTTGGCGTTAAGTGTAAAATACGCAAATTTTACAACTTGAACATCCAAAGCAACTTCCTATTTAGATACCATTTTGTCACGTTTGGACAGTTAGAGACAATTGTCTTGTAGTGTCAAACTAATTCATGTACTGCTGCAGACGAATTATTCTAGCTTGGAGTTGAATCAGTCCATTACGAATTTTGTTTTCGGTGGGAACGAGGCAACTTCTTGTACCGTGATTATAGTTTTGCGTGTTTCATGCGGATGCTAATAGTTCCAGCAATTAAGCATCCTAGGGAAGCTAGATTGTCTCCTCGTAGAGAACAGGTCCCAATTTTCTTATCATACCTTTCATTAGTTGGTGGCGATTCAACCTATACGAATTCCTGTCTTCTTGTTATATAATTATATTTAGACTTCTCTAGTTCTATAACGCCATATTCACATGTGCGAGTATTATTTATGTATACAAGGAAACTTCGTTGAACCTGTTCTAGTAGGCAACGAAAAGAATGTCAATATCATATTTGTTATGATCTTCAATTATTGGCAAAATCTTAATCAACTCAAACTCTATGCCAGTACAATTAAAATATTGATATATCTACTCACAATGACAATAGGTTCCTGCAATAGCAAGCAAGTTGTACAGAGTTAAAAATCGAATTACCATTTTCGTTGCTATTTGAATGAAAATTAGTGTCATGAATTCGAACTTGTAGGAAATATCTCATGAGCTAAAAATCTAAAAGAATGTTAGTGTTTAGGGACTCTAGCCGTTGCG
This sequence comes from Erythroxylum domingense, assembly GCA_025594535.1. NCBI lineage: Eukaryota > Viridiplantae > Streptophyta > Magnoliopsida > Malpighiales > Erythroxylaceae > Erythroxylum > Erythroxylum domingense. Next base: position 4,090,749 of record JANQBM010000004.1, on the reverse strand, counting down.
CGATAGAAATTAACATTCAATAGGAAGAATGAATGTTTTGATCGATGAATTCAAAGTAGCTTATCTCTCCCATCAAGAGATAATCGGTTGGTAGATTATTGCAACGACAAGAGCATAGTCTTTGCTCTGCATATAATTTTATTTTTCTGGGATGTTTAAAGAAAATTCAGAAGTTGGGAGATTTTGAAAAACACGAAATGCCCCGAGTCTCCAACCGAAGGAGCCGCGCAATTATACTGACGATGTCAGAACTGATTAGTATATACTGAAACTGCGAGTACGATTAGTATAAATTACTTTTTTTTAATATAGATTTATATCACGCTCCCGGAGTTGCAAGTTACAAGTCTCTCTCAAAAAGCAAGCGGGTCAAATTGAGTTGGTGTTATTCCTGAATCCTGTCTACATCTTGTCTTGAATTTTGTTTAGTCTTATGAAACGACCTTCTTTAATTATATTTTTATTTTCCTTCAAGTCGTCATCTGGCCTGGTACAGGTAAACAAACCAATCTTTCGAGGGGATGACTTTCAAACTTGCAAAATTTTAAGATTTAAACAAAGAATCAGGAATTCATCACTTGCAATATAAAACCAATTAAAGCTTTTTATTTCCTTTTGAATTAATTTCTTTTAATAAACGTCACCAACTTGCAAGTGATCGACAAGTACACCAATCAGACGTTACTGTATTTTGTGAATTAGAAAACCAGGTTTGACCAGGCAAAAGAAAGAGAGTTAGCATAACCAAATGGTCCATAAAACAACAATAAGATAATGAAAAATATGATATTGATTCCTTTTGACTTTTGACTTTTGACTTTTGACTAGTGGCTTGGTCCTAAGAGGAGCGAGATCAACGGTCAGGGATTAAACACAAGCCATTGAAACAATATGGACGAGAACGCAGAAAGAAAAAACTAGTGGGACCCATAGATGCCATATAGGTCCCATCTTCAAACTGAGACATGATGTGTTTGGAAGCACGTGTGATGTCTTATCCCTAAATATCCTTTATACCCTTGTTATAAACGGAAATGGAACAAGACAAACAGGTAAAAAAGATCTTTTATTAAATCTCATTCATGTATATTTACGCGAATTTTATACAAAGGATTTAACGTTCAATTACAGCCATAAACATAGGGGCATCAGGGAAAGCGGATAGAGAAGGGGACGAGTTGTCACCGTCAAGAACACACACTCTGCATGAAACGGTACACGTGTCCTGTCAAACAGCGATGTACGATTTGGTGTTGTGATGCCCCTCCCGCTCTCCCATAACTTTTGGTTTGTACCTTTGGTGGTTTGTGGCACGAGTGCATGGGTCTCATATGCTACCCTCCACTTGGAGACCCGACAACGTAAAGCCACCCAACTAACGCAGGGTTCCTTCTGCTCTTAACCCTGATTTTTCACAGTGCCCATGTTAACTTGTCCGACTTTCACGCGCAACTTCATGTACGTTTGCCCCACGCTCCTCTCCGTTCGTATCTTATGTTACGTCGTTTTCTGTAGAGACAACGAATAGTGTCGGATGTCAGTAGTGTCTCGCAACATAATTGTATAAAGTTAAATCTTTATTAGTTTACAGTTTAAGAAATTGGTTACACTATAATTAGATGCTAATTTCTTTTTGAACTGAAAACTCTTTTTACATATATGCATAACCTTGTTTTTTACAAGTTTTATTATGAACAGTCACTTTTTTGTCATTTTCAAATTATATAAACGTCTCCAAACATCAACAGCGTAATGTTGATGATCTTATAATATTTTTTCTAAATTGGTTATATAGTAATTTTAGCCAATCTTTCTCTTCGTCTTGGGTATATGCCTCCTCATTCTTTAGAAATCAACCCAATTACTAAAATAATGATAAATGTTCCCTTTTCTTGAGCAAACATTATCGTCAACGATGGTGAACTTAATTAACTTAATCAGTTAAACGAGTCTTACGAATGATAACTTGTCTGGTAAACACAAGTCTCAATCATCTAGTTTTCTTTAAGTTCCTGTTCTTTTCATCCTCTTCAATCTAAAACGAAGATGTGTTGTGGGAATAAGTAGAAATGTACAGTATGCAACTCCAGGAATCTAAGTGGGAATAAGTACAAATGTACAGTATGCAACTGCAGGAATCTGACATTTCCAGAATTCTTTTAATTGTTGTCCTACTGAGAGAGTTTCTTCATCACCCTATCATCAAGAACAATAACTCCAGAAATTTATACCCTAAACTTTAATTTCTAGCCTAAAATTTTAATAATCCGTACATGTTAACCTATCCTTAAGCACTGTAATACTTGGATATATGTTTTGAATTCATAATATGTGGTTAAAATTTGGAAATGATAGCTGTTTTACTTATCAGATTAAACATGTGATGATTTATATTAATTGTTTTTAAAAAGATTGGGGTAGCTGCGAATGGATTGGTGAAGAGGAATAGCGTTGGCTGGGGCATGTGACGTTAGGCACTCTTAGTGCCCGTTTGGATGAGTTTATATCAGAAGAGCTTTTATCAATAGAGTTTTTATCAGTAGAACTTTTTTAAAAAACCAGTTGACTGTTTGGCTGTCAATTAAAAAAATAACTTTTTAAAAAGAGTTTCATACAATAGACAGTTTGGCAACATAAAAATAAAAAGTATTTTTATTAATTTTAAGTATATTTTATTTTATAATAAAATTATTTATGCATATAAATAATATTTAAAGTATACTAAAC
>JANQBM010000004.1:4032674-4046394 GCA_025594535.1 Erythroxylum domingense | reverse complement strand
AAAAATCACTGTTCACAAATGCATGAGCATGAGATGTATTTTCCAAATTTCTCTGATTGATCTCTCGTGTATCCGTTTCTATGATTCAACCCGTTATATGGAAACGAGATGTTACATAAATACTATTGGAAGCGTATGAAATAAAAAAATTTCCACCACTCATTTGTGAATGATTTACTACTACTCTATAGCGCAGATAATGAATTTATTCAACTACTTTTAAACTGTCTCAAGTTATTTAGGAATCTTTTAGGCCTCAATAACAATCCTAATAAAAACTTATATCTTCATCTCTAATGTTCCATCCTTATTAGAGCAAAACTTAGTATGTCTCTCTCATCTCAAATCTAGTAAGGCATCTTTCAAATATCTTGGCTTACTAATTACTTCCACTAGACTTAACTATAATGATTGTTAGCCTTTATTAGATTTCATTCTCCAAAGAATAAGTAGTTGGATTGTAAGGCTCTATCATATGTAGGTATAATGCAACTTAACTTCTCAATCCTTAATAATATGCACATCCGTTGGAGCTCCCATATAGCCTTACACATCAAAATTATTAATGATATTGAGAAATTACTTGGGAATTTCTTATAGAGTGGATTAATAGTTAGCAAAATATTCATAAAGGTGAAAAGGAAGGTAACATGCATACCTAGAGGGATAAAATCTATTAAAGCTACTAATAAAAATCCTCTCTTCATTGTCGGGTTGATTACTCTTTTAACTAAGTTGTTAGCTTTACTCCCTAATGAATGATCATATGAAAAGCCTTCTTTAGTTTCTTAAGTTTCCTTATTTGCTTCAATCTCTTCATGTTATTAAAATGAGACTAAATGTGCCATCAGTAAACAATGCACACCTTCTCCTTCTATTTAAAGCTGTAAACAAATCATGCCAACCACCAATACAATAGATGACTAGGTTTGTTGAGTGAAGGAGAAGACTTCAAGCTTTAGATGGCTAAGGATATCCCTTGTATGAAGTAAATAATTCCAAGCTTCAAATTATGGTTTATTTGAATTGATTAAGGTTGCTAAGAGATAGCAAAGGAACTAGAAAAATTGAGAGTTAGGGTTCTTTAGATATTTTCGCAAAATTTTACATTAATTAGATAATAATTAAGTTAATTTGGATTAGCTGTAATTAAATTAGTTTCATGAAATTTTATTAAGAATTTAAAATTTTGTAACTTATATCTGACACATGTCTCCTTTGGGAAACCTGGTATATTTTAGATTAAAAATATAAAATATATGTCATATTAGCAATATTGAAGAAACATATAATAGTAAAAAAATTAAATTGTTTTGATATCGGACACCTAATGTTTAAAATGCTAGTTGAATAATTATTGGATATAATTAAGTACTTATTTGGTTAGTGATGAGTCAAGATGAGATCCATCGACTCTAGGTAATGAGTTTGAACTCTATATTGTCATTGATCATAATGGTTGTTTCGAAACCTTAGCCAGGGCGATTAAATGAATTGAGAAAGGAGTTTCTTAAGTCATTCACCAATCATTAATGATCGACATGTAACATAGTTTGGTTATCTAATAAGGTTTGACAGTTAAACCATACCTTAGGATAATCCGGAGTTATAATGATGGAAGGAAATAATACATTATCCTTAATTAGGTTCCGTCTTTGTAAAGATGTTACTTCACACTATCTGGTCGTTGAACAGTGTTGTTAAATGCCAACTTTGATTAGTAATTAATTAGATTATTACTACCGGCTTAGTGATGAACCTATGCGGTCACACACCTACAAGTGTAATATTTCCTGTTTATGATTATTTAATTTATTATGAGATAATTTATTAAATAATCTATATGGCATATTATTATATTTTTTACTAGCACAAAAAATATAATTAATATTGGAAATTCTCTTGTATAAAATAAATGAATAAAATAAATAATTTTATTTTATTTTATTATAAATAATAATAATAATTTATTTAAATGAAAAAACACCACCGGACGGTAAAAGGTCACCTTGGCTTAGTTTAATTTTTGAAGTTATCGATTAAAACAAAAACGAAATGTAGAGATTTTGTTGGTTTTTGAAGTTTTAAAAACCATTAAAACCACTTACGAAGCGGTGCGAGTGAATGGATATACTCTTTCATTTTTGTTACGTGAAAAAGACAAAAAGATAAGAGTTAGGGTTACTCTCATTTTTGGTTGTACGTTTTATGAAAACAAAAGAAGAGAGGTTGTTATCTCTGGGGTTGCTACAACATTTTACATAAATACAAAGAAAAGAGAGGAATAGAAATATTTCTTATTTTACGGGGAAATCAACAAGAGAAAAGAAGAGAAAATTTATTTTCTCTATTTTTGAAGAAAGGGTTCTTCAAACTTTTCCATAGCTATATCAAGTGTTGAAAGCGAGGCGTAATTTTTCGGTGTGAAGTACACAGAGGCTTTGTATTTTCGAAGTTCATTACCGATTAATCTTAACAAATTTCATGTATGTGGTTTGCCTATTTTTATTATTAGAATGAATGTTAAACGCAATAGATCTATATATGATTGCAATTATTTTTGTTTCCGCTACGTATGCGATCTTTCAGTAACCTAAATGTGTGGGAGGGAAAAGAGAGGAAGGAGGCTCCCGATGGTTAGGGTTTAATAAAATGTTTAATTTTACAATGTAGTCCTATATTTTTACAAATTTTCATATTTTACCAGTAGTTGGATACTAGCTTGTTTATTTCATGTTAAGGAACTGATTAAATTATGTGATTAAATCTTTAACTTGGTTTACTTGATCTGGATGCACACATCTCTTCCTTTGCTTGGGTTTGTGAGTTTTGACTATCCTGTTGATTTTTACACAACTGTCAAAACATCCTAAAGGAAAATATTGGCATCCAAATAGAGATCTATATAAGGCATCAAGTATAATTCTTAAACCTACTCATCTTCTTTATATATTTGTAGCTATATTCTATTATAGATAATAATACTGGTTAAGTTTGTTAGAAACACTAATTTATAATCCATTTTGTTTTTTAGTTCATCATAAAAAGTTCACTTTTAATTGATACCATCACCCAAAAAGAAAAATATTCAAAAGGTAAAATACACTTAGATTAACTAAAACACCATTTTTTTTGTATGGTTACTTTATTACATTACACGAAAAACAAGGTGCACTTTTAATGGAACAATTAACAAACTGATATCCTACTTAATATGAGGATGAAGTACTATATTTGTATTGATTTCATATGTAAAATAGTTCTTTATATATAGTGTTATGGTGTACAAGATAAACATGAAAAAGAAGTACAACCAAAAAGATTGGGATCATAACTATAAGTGATAATAACTAAAGAATATTTATAGTTAGGATCCACAAAGATTGAACCTATTATCAGCCACCTTAAGCTCACAAGTGGATGAGATCGTGAGTTTATCTCGAAGTTGATGAAAGCTGAGATGATAGAGCTTTAGTTACGACATTAGTAATCTGAGCCAAAAAGGAGACGTGTTTGATATGAAGAGCTTTATGGGTGACCAAACCGCGAAAAAATGAATATCAACATCAATATGTTTGGTACATGTATGAGATACTAGTTCTAAAGCAACCAATAAGATTGTCACAATACAAGGTAGGGGTAAGGTGAGATAATCCTAATTCTTCCAGAAGAGAGGTTATCCAACAGAGCTTGGCAGCGATAAGAGAAATAATCCTATATTTTAGCTTTAGTGTTGGACTGAACAATAGTAGGGTGTTTTTAGGCGCTCTGATAGATGAGAGAAAGATACAATAACCAGATATAGAACATTGATCATTAAGACAACCAACGTAGTCAGTATCACATTAGGCTTATAAGGAAAATGAAGTGGATCTGGTAGAGTGAATGCTAGGAGACAGTATGGAATAAAGATATTATAGAATTTGTTTACTAATGATCCAATGGATATGAATAGGACACTATAAGAATTAAGATAATTAAGAGACTATATTGACTACAAATTTGATGTAAGGTTTGGGAAGATAAAGATATATAGAGCACCAATAGTGCTACAATATTCAATAGGATCAAAGAGTGGAATGCCATGATTTTTGGAGAGTGGGAGACAGGGAGTGACGGTTTTAAGTGTAGGTTTGGAATGATCAAGCTTTGAGCAAATAAAAAGGTCATTAGTATATTATTTTTGGGTAAGAAGAAGACTATAGGAAGTAAGTTGGATTCAATTCTAAGAAAATAACAGATAAGACCTAAGTCTTTAACAAAAAGGGTCGTATTAAGATCACTAATATGTGAGAAAATGAAAGAGGGTGAAGTACCAATGATCAATATATCATCCATATAAAATAAAAAGAGTGGTATCATATTTGGAGAGATCAAGAAGTTTTTAACTTAAGCGATAAAACCCAGTCCAAGGAGATTATTTGAGACTATATGGTGCTTTTAAAAGTTTACAAACATAAGAGATTAATGTGCTTTTGAAAATCCAGGAGGTTGGGGCATATAGACTGGTCTATAAAGATAACCATAAAGGAAGACATTATTGACATTAAGTTGGTGAATGGACTAGTTTTTTGGGATGGATAAAATGGGAATGATATGAATTATGATGGGTTTGACTATTAAGATAAAGGTATTAGTGTAGTCAATGCCTAGAGTTTAAAGATATCCTTTAGTAACAAGACACACTTTGTAGCCCTCATTAGAACCATCAAGATTTCTTTTGGTATGAAAGACACATTTGTAGTCAACAATATTGGTAGTTGGTAGAGGGAAAGCAAGAATCCATCTACAATTATGATGAAGAGAAGTGAACTCATTAAGTATTGCTTAGTACCAGCCGATAAATTTTGTTAGGTTGAGTGAAAGATGTTAGATTAGTAGTACAAGAATTGTGTATAATAGTGGATTAGGTGATAATTTGGAAATGTTTAGGAAATATGAATGTGATCATTTGTATATGTGATGATACGATGGATAGCTAAAAGTGAAGGAGGAGTTTGAGGGGAGAAAACCAAGGGGTGAAAAAGTGGTTAAAATGGTAAAGATAATGAAATAATAGATAAGGAACTAGAAGGAGAGGAAGAGGGTATAGGTAGGTGAGTTCTGGCATAGGGAAAGATAGTTTAAAGAAAATAGAAATAAAGAAAGATGTGAAGTTTAGAAATGGTAAGATCAAAACATCGATAACCTTTACATTGAGGATAAAAACATGAAGATGAGTGAGATCAAGTTTATTGTGAAAAAGTAATTCATGTGTGGATTTATTATGAAGAACAGGAGTAAGGAGGCGGTTGATAAAGTTAAGAGACTTTAGGATCAAAGCATGAAGAAGGAGTATGAGGCTTGCCTCAGTAATATGATGAATTTTATGTTTAATAAGACCATTTTATTAGGGAGTATAAGGACAAGATATGAAAAGGGTAATGCCATTAGTGGATAGGTATCAGGCAAAGAAACCTTTGATGAGTTCAGTAGCTCCACATATTGAAATGTTTTGATAGTGGTATAAAACAATATTTAGTAGTAGTTTTGAAATTTTAGGAACAAAGTAAGGTATGAGATTTTTTGCTAAGGAAAAGAGCCATCAAAAGTGACTAAATTCACCTACAAAAATAATAAAATGTCAAAATCTAGAGAGAGAAGGAGATAGGGAAGTTCCCTAATTGTCACAAGGAATTAGTTATAAAGGTGTTGTAGAAATATACGATGATAATGAAAAAGGCAGACATAGATGAACAAGATGTTAATGCCATATATCAATTATAGTAGGAGTAACTATGAAAGTAACTATATTTTTGAAATATCTGGGAAGCTTAATGGTATAAAGATTATTATGGATAGGTACCATGAATAACAATATCTTCGATTTAGGATCTTTCATAATATAACCATATGAGTTAAATTTAATAAGACAAGAGTTATCGGTAACAAATTTAGTTACAAATAACAAATTTATGGTAAGATGAGGAACAATAAGAATAACACAAAGATGAAGTAAACGAGTGTGAGCGGAAGTAGTTAAAGAAGCAATTGATGAATTAGGAAGAGTGTGACCATTACCAATGACCACTTAGTTAGATCCTTCATATTGTGTTATGGATTTCATAATTTGAGAATCAAGAGTCATATGAGAAGTAACTTTAGTGTCTAGTAATAGTCAGTAATATTACTAGAATTAAGATAGGAAACGTCTCTATTAGATTAAGTATTCTTGAAAAAAAAGGTTGCAGTAAGAGTACCGGCAATATGTTGAGAGCTATATTGGCAATTACAGGACATTGAATATCTAAAAAGGCAGTGTAATATTGTGACCCCATTTCCAGTAAATTTGACATTATAATGGATGAGTGGATTAGGAAAAGGTGTTTTTGTTTTGATTTGATTAATATTAGGGCTGATTATAGTTTGGATTATGATAAAAGGTCTGATTTAATTGATAAAATGGGTTATCTGGGTTTGAGGTTCAAAATAAGTGTTAGATACTCTAGGACTTTTTGGGCTTGAAGAATTTGGTGTATAAGCAACCTACTAATGCCTATTAAAGCTAGGTAATTTGCGCTTCATATATTTCCTCTAGCTTTTTGTCTTTAACCAGCATGTTGTCATCCTCTAGTTTCATAGAACGAGGAGTAACCAGTATGTAAAGCTACAAGCACCACTTCAAGTCTAGGTGAAGAGTGAAATGATAATAAGTATTGCTCATATAGGAGTAGTTTAACACATAATTTAGTAAATGAAACTAGGGGAATCATGATGTTCAATTGTGGTGTTGAAGGACTGATATTCCATAAGTAAACCATCGAGAGTGAAGTGTGAGATTTATGTCAAAAATCTAATCTTATATGGTTGCGAGAACGTTGATTGTATCAAAGATAAGAGCTAAAAATTTAGTTATAAAAGCTGGTCCTTTTTTAATAGTATGTAGTTTTTGATGAAGAACAAATCATTGAGAGGTTGATTGTTTCAAGAAATGTTATTCAAGGGTCACCTAAAAAGCACAAACAATGGAAAACATCTGATGGCAAGTTGTGTAACTGAGCTTGAAAGAGATGTAGTAAGAAGCAATACATAAGGCTATAAAAAAGTATCATTTTTGATGTTCTGGAAAGGACAAAGTGGAATTTAGTTCGATCTTAAGAGGAGGAGAAATAGATCCATCAAAGTATCCAAGCAGATAGTATGTAGTAAGAACAACTTAGACTTGATTTCTCTAAACAAGGTAATTAGTTAAATCCAAAGTTATAGAAAGAAAATTTGTAATATGGTTATTACTGAAGAATTAGGGAATTGCTTTTATGATGTGTTGATTATTGTTGGTCTTCTGTTGTTTTGGTTGAGCATGTGATATTTTAATTGTGTTTTTGTAAGTTTGTTGCTGGAGTTCTAGTTGGTGAATTAATACATCAAATAAGGGAAGATATTTGATGATTTCTGGTGAATACGGATAGATGTGGAATCAAATTTCTAGTTATTTAGCTTTGATACTGTGATGTTGTTAATTTGAGGATGAAGTACTGTGTTTGAATTAATAGCATTCATAAATTACAATCTTCTTTATATATAGTGTTATAGTGTACAAGATAAACATGAAAAAATTATAGAACTGAAAAGAATAGGATTATAACTATAATTGATAATAATTGAAGAATATTTATAGTTAGGATCTTGCCTTATCTAAAGATCAAATGTAAGGAGAAAAAGGATTATGAATGTCCTACTAAAAATAAGTATCATCACAAGAAGTTCTCTTACAGAAAGTTTCACAATATCCCACTTTTCAAATGAAGGTTATCATAAGCCTTTCAGAAGAAGAAAATGAAAAAGATTTGTTTGATTCTTTAAACAACTAGCTCCTCAAGAAAATAAGGTAGATCATTGTTTCATTTGTGGAAAATTAGGATATTATGCACACCAATGTCCTAATAGAAAAAAAGCGAGTTGAAACTATTGGAATCCATGAAGGCTATAATGCCTATCCATGTTAATAGTAATATTGAATATTTCATTGAAGAACAATCCAATGAAGATAAGGAAACAAAATTTACTGTTCTAATTGACTCTTTTGATGATGAGTTTGAATCCATTGATGTCATAATCTACACAGATGAAGAAACCGTATACATGCTATAATAACCATATTTGAAGGTAGACTCAAAACCTATCATTGTTCCTGATCCTTATGTCCATATCCAGTTATTGTAACATGATAAATATTATAATCTAATCAAAGCTAATGGATATATGGATATTAGGTCTTGTTGAAGTGTTATAAAGCCCAACATCTTACCTCCTAAAGCTTGGATATCACATGATGGGTATTTCACTATTGCTTATGGTAACTCATTTGAAAATTGGGATCACTAAAAGAAAAATAGGGATAAGATTTTTCCCTAATTATGTTGTGTGGACTAAAGTTCTTGGTAGTCATCTACTTGGATTTGAAATCCTAATTGTTAAGAATGTCCATTGCAAAGCATCTCTATTATAAATCCTACCTAAGGTGACTAAATATCGAGCCAATTTCAGTGTTTGTATAAGTATACATAATATGTTTGAACTCAGCAATGGACCTCCTTAATATGGGCACTGAGGGATTAATTTTTGGAACATTATCCTGAGAATCTTACACAGTATCCATACCTTAATTCTCTTTGGAAAAATCCACAATTCTTAATTCATATACCTTTCAAGAAGAGTGAAGACATTAATCCTACCAAGGCTACTTATCCAGGCATAAATCTTGATGATTTATAGTTAACACAAGAAGAATGTGCTATCTTACTCCAATAAAGATTAATTGACCCCACGAAATCAGACAGGATGTGTCAAACTTTCTATGTGAATAAAAGATAGAAAAAAAGAGGTCAGTAATTAATTATAAACCTCTAAATTCATTCATTTAAGATGATAAATTCCCATAGCCAAAGATCAATACTCAAGTCTTGTTTCTCAAAGACGTAACAATCTTTTCAAAGTTTAACTTGAAAGTAAGTGTTTGACAATTGTGTATAGATCTAAAAATAAAGGTACAAGATAGCTTTCTATATTCCCAATGCTTAGTGTCAATGTACTATTATGCCATTTGGACTCAAGGTTGCTCCATCCTTATTCCAAAAGTCCATAAAATAGTTATGAGCCCATTCTCTTTAGTACCTTAATCTATATTGATGACATCCATTTATACTCCAAGTTCTATGAAGATCATAAGGTACTACTTTAATAATTTTTAGATCTTGTAATGCCATATGAAACTATGTTTCTAGCCAAAAAAATACCATATTAGAACAAACCAAATAGAAATTTTGGGTATGAATTTTCATAGTGGATTTTATTAGCCTGGTCTATACATAGCTAATGAGCTATTACATTTTCCTAATAAAAATCTCAATACAAAGTAGAATAAAAAATTCCTTGGAATTATTTATTACATCTGAGATTTCATCGCCTGCATGTCTAATTACACAAGTCCCTTATCCAAATTGTTAGGAACGAATCCACCACCATAGAGTAGAGACCAAACTAGAGCTTCCCGGAACTTGAAACAAACAAGTCAGCGCTACCCCTTTTATAGATACCTCACAAATGGTAACACATCCTTTAGACAAATGGTAGTGATCGTTATTAGGGTGCCATCTTGATTGAAGAGGTTGATGGGAAAAGACATTATTGTGGTTATGCTAGTTGCTAGTTTAAGGAATAAAAAAAAAACACACTATTTACACAGAGATTTTGACAGTGAAAAAGGCCATAAAAAATTTAATTTTCTCCTTAGCTCCTACCATTCTATAGTGGAAATGGACAATATGTCCTTTCCAAAGATCCTTGAACCTAGAAAGAAGACACTACCTTAAAATCAAATTACTTCATTGTAAATATTGGTTTTCTCACTATAAATTCACTGTTTACCATATGAAATGCCAATATAACGTTTTTGCATATTTTCTCTCTCAACCTAGAAAACTAATTCAATCTCCCATCCTTCAAAAACCAATTGTTCTTATTTTCCCATTATGGAATTCAATTTACACCAAAGTTAAAAATTCCTTCCCTCTTATCACCAAAACTCCTCGTTAGAATTTGGAAGAAATTGTTGTCCTCCTCCTTAAAAGCATTCTCTATTATCTCCATCTGGTTATCATCAACCTAAAAATTTCACCTCATCTATATCATTTTGATATATTACCCTCCAATCGTACCATCTATCATCTCTGTGACTCTCTTCCTGAGAAAATAATGTGGCATCTCTGGGCTTTATCTACCTTGTATGCTTGTCCTATTGCTTTTTCTCCATTTTTTATATGTAAACATCTTACCAACCCTACCAATGAAAGTTTTGTACTATAGTTGTTTCTAGAATGATTCCAACCCTTAGCTAAATGGTGCATCTAGTTATGAAAAATCCTCAATGAATATTAGTTATGAAGCATTCCATTATCTAAACAAAAACTCAATCTTTCTTTATTGTCCACTCTCCTTACAACATGACTGACAATGACCATGTTTACACCATCAACCATTTCCAGATATTAAGAACCACTATTGACAGGCTTAAAGATAAAAAAAAACATCATGCTTAATCTATATCATTTTTTGATCACTTGATCCATCATAAAAAATTTGGTAAGTCAACTACTTTTACAACCCTAGGTCCATATCTTGGTGACTTTGCTCTTCTAGAGCCCATCTCAATATCTGCTAGCTATTTGACCTCATTTGATCAATTAGCTCATATGAGATTTAGTACCATGGTAAGTGAACTTCTATTCCCACCTGGCTTTATGCTTAGGTAAAATTTTGAAATTGGAGAAAGCTCCATAGCACAAAAGCCTAAAGAAGAATCCAAAATGTTAGACTACTTTCAAGATGCCCAAGATCCCTGACCCCCAGTTTGAACTAATTATGAGACATTTCGTTAAGGAAATGGAAAAAAGGATGATGATATGTCACTATTTGATGATGATAGTAGACCCAACTATTTGTCTACACTTCCCTATTCATATATTCCCTTTTATCTTCTAATAATATTATTAGACCCAATGTTTCCAATAATTCTTTCTTTCATTATTCACTTTTATATTTTAGTTTGAATTATTGTACTATGTGGGAATCTTTTTCGAAAGTTGTTTATCTTGTTTCCCCTTGCTTAGTCTATAAAAGCAAGTTTTCTCTTATGTTGTAGGTCATCGAGAATTTAATAAAATAAAGTGCATTTTTTTCTTGTGGCTTTTTTCTAAGTTTTTCTCTCTTGAAAGCTTGATTTTTTTTAATAATGTAGCAATAGTCACATAGAAAGAAAAGTATGCTCTACACTTGCCTCTTTATAAGGACCTTATGTATCAGAAATTCTTGGACTATAGATCCTGTTTGAGGTTTAAGTTATACAGGAAAAAATTGATCAGTTTAGATTTCTAAAAGGTAGGTTTTGAGAATTTTTGCCCAAAAAAGAGAAGAAGGGTTTGTCTCTCGACTAGCATATCTAAAATCTAAGAATTCAGGTAGCATTTGTAAGAATTCTTGTTAGGGTTATCCATAAAGAATTTACTGGATATTTTTAGCTAACTGACAAACAAATTAGGCAAGAGTATTTTGAAATGAAGTGTTGTCCACTTGACATAGGATATTTATAAAAACATTTTCAAACATATGATAGAGAGATATTATCTGCTTAATGGTTTTAATGACGTCAACCTCTATTATAAATTCATCTCATGTCATCCAGAAGAATTATAAACTAAACTTCAAATGACCATTATAGCTCTACGAAGAGATATGAGAGAAATATATCTTAAAGAACTCTATCAACTTGCCTATTCTCTTGGTAAACTTTGTGAGCAACAATAATTTTTCAAGAACATGACTAAAGCTGGTCGTTGCTGAAAAATTCTTGGAAAAATCCTTTTCTAAAGATCAACTGTAAGGAGAAAAAGGATTGTGAATGTCCTACTAAAAAGAAGTATCGTCATAAGAAGTTCTCCTATAAAAAATTTCACAAATAACAATTTTTAAATGAAGTTTATTATATGTCATTCAGAAGAAAAAAATGAAACAGAATTGGTCGATTCTTTAAATGATGAGCTCTATAAATAAAAAGGCAGATCTATGTTTCATTTATGGCAAATGAAGACATTATGCTCGCAAATGTCCTAATAGGACAAAAAGGGATTTGAAACTATTAGAATACGTTGGGTTATAATGCCTATCTATGATAATAGTAATATTGAAGATTTCATCAAAGAATAATCTAGTGAAGAATAGGAACCAAAATTTGTTGTTCCAATCGACTCTTTTATTGATGAGTTTGAATCCTCCAATGACCTAATCTACACAGATGAAGATACTGAGGATGATAACTTATACATGCTAGAGTAACCATTTTTAAAGGTAGAATCAAAACCTATCATTGTTCCTTATCCTTACATCCATATCTAGTTATTACAACATGATAAATATGATAAGCCAATCAAAGCTATTGGATATATGGATACTGGTTCTTGTAAAAGTGTTATAAAGCCTAACATTTTACCTCCTGAAGCCTAGATATTAGATGATGAGGATTTCACTAATGTTGATGGTAACTTATTCAAAATTGGGCTTATCAATAAAAGAAAAATAGAGATTAGATTTTTCCCTAATTGTGTTATGTAGACTAAAGTTCTTAGTAGTCATCTACCTTGCCTAAGTATCCTAATTAGCATAAATGTCTTTTGCAAAGCATCTCCATTACAAATCTTACCTAAGCGGATTAAATGCACAGTCAATTTCAGTGCTTACATAGATATACGTAACATATTTGAACTTACCCAAGTACCCCCTCAATATGAAACATTAATGGATTAATTTTTAGAACACTGTCCTAAGAACCATGCATAGTTTTCATACCCCAATCTTATTTAGAAAAATCCATAATTCTTCACTCATCTACCTTTCAAGAAAAATGAAGACATTAATCCTACGATGACTACTCACCCTATCATGAATCTTGATAATTTAAAGTCATCACAAGAATAATGTGCTATCTTGCTCCAACAAGGGTTAAAAAAACCCACAAAATTAGATTAGGCATATCAAGATTTCTATGTGAATAAAAGAGTATAACAAAATGGAGAAAACAAAGTTGGCAATTGATTATAAACCTTTAAATGCATTCATTCAAAATCATAAATTCTCACTTCCAAAGATCAATATTCAAGTCTTGTTTCTCAAAGACATAACAATATTTTCAAAATTTGACTTGAAAGAAAGTTTTTCACAATTGGGTATAGATCTAAAAGAAAGGTACAAGGCATACCTAATGCTTAATTCCAATAGACTATGACCCCATTTGGACTCAAGATTGCTCCATCATTATTCCAATGGGTCATAGAAAAAATTTATAAGCCTATTCGTTTTTGTGCCTTGATCTATATTAATGACATCCTCTGATACTTTAAGACCCATTAAGGTCGTAAGGTACCATTTCAATCATTTTTTGATCTTAAAAAGTAATATGTAATAATTCTCTTTGTCAAGAGAAGTCATATTTGTAACACCCCACTCCCGCTGAACCCGAACCCGATATCAACAGTGATATCCGAATCCGTGCCCCGCGAGGGTGGCGTGTCACATCACTTAACACTTAAAATCTGGTACACATTTTTTTTTAAACTCTTATCAATGATCATAAATGTGGGCCCACTTTTTCTTTTATACAAAACATTTTACGTCTTAGCAATGAAACATA
>JANQBM010000004.1:3900862-3923607 GCA_025594535.1 Erythroxylum domingense | reverse complement strand
GAAAATTGTCATGAATGTATGTACAATAAATTTTTATGTGCACATATCACTGTTCACGAATGCATGAGCATGAGATGTGTTTTCCTAATTTCTCTAATTTACCTCACTTGGACCCGTTTCTCTGGTCCGACCCGTTCTATAAAAACGGGATGTTACAGTTAAACAGGAGCTATCAGGTAACTCCTCAGCCTATATGATTCATGAATCCAACTTAGTTATAGCCATATCAAGTTCTTGGTGGCTAGATAGTGGAGCTTCTAATCAAGTTGCTTCCACAATGTTAAGGTTAAGATCCACGAGAAGGCCAATTAAAGGAGAGGAGAAGCTGATGGTCGGTAACAATGAAGAGGTGGACATTTTATATATAGGGGATGTAGGTTTGAGCCTTGATATGGGGTTTGTACTGGTTTTACGAGACACTTTTTATATATCGTCTTTTAGATCGAATTTGATCTCTGTATTAGTTTTGGATAAAGAGGGTTATCATTTTGTATTTGATACTTCGGTTGTAAATATTTATATCAATGTAAGACATATCAGAACTATCTTCTTATCCTATGAATTATATAGAATGTGTCTTACCTCTAACGAAATATATGCTTCTTCTTATATTTGCGAACTTGTTACTCGTAAGAGAGCCTTTATAAAGGAAAAATCTTACATATTGTGGCATAAATGCCTTGGCTACATTTCCACGGAGAGGGTTTAGAGATTGATAAAGGATAACATTCTCCCAACTCTGGACTTCGGTGATCTAGAAACAAGTATTGATTACTGCAAGGGTAAGTTGACCAAGATAAAGAAAAATGGGTCAACTCCTGCTTCTAGTTTATTTGACCTCATACATACAGATGTTAGCGGTTCCTATATAGTCACTTTGTGCAATGTTAGATATTTCCTAACATTTATAGATAATTATTCCCGCTATGGTTTTATATTCTTGCTTAATGAAAAGTCTGAAGTTCTTGATAAATTCAAGATCTTCAAGACTGAGGTTGAGAACTAGTTGAAAAAAGCAATAAAGATTGTCAGATCAGACCAGGAAGGGAATACTATGGCAGACATGGGGTTGCAAGACAAAAAAAAGAGTTTGTTTGCCAGGTATTTAGAATTAGTTGGAATAGTGACTCAGTTCATTATGCCAGGTCGTCCTAAGCAAAATGGTATGACCGAAAGGTATAATCGCACCCTAAAGGACATGATGAGGTCAATGCAGAGCAAGAGTAACCTACTCGAATACCTTTGGGGTGAAGCCATCGAGACGAAATTATATATCTTAAATAGAGTCCCAAGTAAGTCATCACCTAAGACGCCTTTTGAACTATGGAAAGGGTGAAAACCAAGTCTTGCACACATTTGTGTGTGAGGCTGCCCTGCTGAGGTACAGTTATAGAGTCCTTGTAAGAGCAAATTGCAACTTCGTTCTACTCATTGCTATCTAGTAGGATATCCCGACCATTATGAGAGCTACAGATTTTACTGTAGAGCAGGAGGGTTCAGAATAATGGAATCACAGACGGCTAAGTTTTTAGAATACGATGTCTATAATGAGAGGTGAACCCTCACACCCTCCAAGAAATAACATGATGGATAATACGACCATTTCATATTTGCCACTCATATAGTCATGTCCAGTGGATCAAGGTCTGAGTACCATGCCTGTGCAGGTATAGAAACCTATACCTGTTTAGGAAGAGGTTCCTAGTATACAAAAACCTGTGCAGTTACGTATATCCACCAGAGAGAGACTATATGCTATCTCATCATATTACATATTTTATTTGGGTAAATAAGACTGTGATATAAGATATGTTGTAGATCCAGTTAATTTTACAGAAGCCGTTTCTGGACCCTATGTAGACTTGTGGTGGAAAGCGAAGAAGGATGAGATGCAATCTATGAGGCACAATAAGATATGAGAGCTGGTTGATTTACCTCAACTTTGCAGGCCTGTCAGTTGCAAGTGACTATTTAAGACTAAGAAGGACACACATGGTCAAGTTGAGCAATTTAAGGCACAATTTGTTACCAGGGGATTCACTTAGAGAGAAGGAATTGATTTCAATGTTACTTCTCTCTTGTATCCTTAAAGGATGCATTTAGAGTGATTATGATAATATTAGCTTATTATGACATAGAGCTATATCAGATGGACGTTAAAACTGCTTTCCCGAATGGTGACCTTTATGAGGAGGTCTATATGGAACAACTTGAAGGATTTCAGGATCAAAGTGCAATTGACAAAGTTTGTAAGTTGACCAAATCAATATATGGTCTGAAACAGGCTTTTAGATAATGGTACATAAAGTTTGATGAGGTTTTAACCTCTTTAAGCTTTGAGGAAAACAAAGTTAAAAGATGCTTATACTACAGGGTTAGGGGGAGTAAGGTTATCTTCCTACTGTAGTATGTGGATGATATATTGCTCACATCAAATGACTTGACCGTGTTGCATGAAGTTAAGTAACTTTTGGCCAAGCATTTTGACATGAAGGACCTGGGTGAAACATCTTTTTTCTCGATATACATATTCACCGAGATAGATCTCAACACTTATTAAGCCTCTCACAAAGTGCATACATTGAGCTCGTGTTATAAAGGTTTAATATAATTGACTATAAACCTGTTGTAACACTTATCTTTCATGGTGATAGATTATCTTTAACACAATGTCCAAAGAATGAATTTGAGAGAGAGACTATGAGGAATGTTCCGTATTCTAGTGCGGTTGGTAGCCTGATATATGTCCAGGTGTGTACTAGATTAGACATTGCATTTGTTGTTAGACTGCTAGGTCGATATCTAGCTAATCTAGGTGTACACCATTGGAATTCAGTTAAGCGATTTTTGAGATACCTAAAGGATACCAAGGATTATACGTTGACATACAGAAAAGTCAATCATTTAAACCTCATAGGGTATACAGACTCCGAATTTGCTATGTGTCCGGATGGTTGTAAATCCACTTCATGGTACATTTTTATGTTGGCAGATGATGCAGTATCGTGGAAGAGTATCAAACAGACACTAGTAACTTCCTCGACCATGTATGCAAAGTTTGTTACATGTTATGGAATTGCTACACAGGCAGTTTGGCTTAGAAACTTGATTTTTGAGTTGTCTATGGTAGATTCAGTAGCTAGACCCATTTGGTTGTACTGTGATAATCTTACTGCTGTGTTGTTTAGTAACAACAATAAGAATATCACAGGGTCTAAGCATTTGGAGGTCAAATACTTGACCATAAAGGAATTGATTCAGAAAGGTGATGTCAAAGCGGAGCATATCAGGACTGAGGAGATGTTAGTCGATCCGTTGACTAAAAGATTTCGCCCACTAGCGTTTGTTAAACATGTATCCAGTATGGGGGTGTTGAAGTCCTCAGACAGTAGTAGTTAGGGATTATTGTATTTGCTCTTTGTGTGTTTATACATTTTGATGTATTATGACGTTATGATTATTTATTAATATAGATGATTCTCTTTTTATCCTCAGTAATAACTGCTCTTGTGTATAGTCATAATACATACGAAGTCTTAAGATTTGTGTCGATCTTAAGCATTTTAATGGTTATTGGGCATATATACAGACTGACCTTGAGCCTATGTCATTTAGACATATACATTTTAAATTGGATATCCATACGTTTTAACATGACATAGGAGGATATAAGGTTTTAATCGTATAAAGGTTCTCTAATGCAGTTTAGCATTCGGTTAGAGAGCATAAATATTTTCTTTAATGTTGGTTAGCATTCGATGAGAGAAAATAGGATTTCTTTGCTGCGGTTTAGCATATGCAGTTTAGATAAAGTTGGAGAAATCGAGACCTACAAATGAAGATGATACATATTAGATCATACAGGTATCTTCCTAGTTTGCCACACTCCATTTTCCTATTCATGTTAGTAAGGTATTAGATATTCATGATTATATTGGATCTGTATCACACATGATACATGTGTTTGATATTTTTTGGTATCAAAAGCTTTGCAGGATGGAATGTTGGACTTTCATTATCTTTGGATCAAATGTTTTAACTTTTATATTTGGTACCAATATAGTAGCATGACTTAATCGAGTTTTCAAACTATTTTAAAACTTGAATCAAAACTGCAATTGATGTTTGTCCAAATGGGAGAATGTTGGATAATATAGTCATTTTCCATAAAGTTTCCAACTATTAATTGTATTTTTCGATTTTTCGATAACTTATTAGCTAAGTTACGTAATTTGATCTAAATAAAAGAGTGACCTAATAAATGATCTAAGTCAATAGGTAGAAGTCCAGGAAGAAAATAGATCCTGATTAGTGTGGATCAGACCCATATCGAGCCTGAGATGGGGAAGCCCAATATGAAAGCTATATATAGAGAATTAAGTCTCCTGCAGTTGCTTATATCATTTCTAAGCATATAGATTCTTTGATCCGTTAAGAGCGCTTACGATTTGAGAAATTTGTAGAAAGACGTTAACCACACGTTAATAAACGATTCCCGTTAAGGTCTAGGAAGATCGGAGTGCGCTTTGGCCACAAAAACTGCTTCAGAAGTTAGAATGAAATTGAAATTAGGTATTCCGTATTTCCTTCGTTTATTTCTCTTTTATGAACGATCCGAGACAACTAATAAAATTCATGCTACGTGTTACAATATTTATATAAGTAAATAATTATACTATTATTTGATTAATATTTATCAATTAAGAATGAACAAATGTTAGGATTGCAATGATCTAGAACCAATTTCATTTGTTGTTAATATATCATCATAGTAGAGTACAGTTGGAAGTTTAAGTGTTTGTTTTAAGAAAAAGGTTAAGACTTTTTACACTAGGACGAAGTAAAATAAAAATTTATAAACAAATATTGCTTACTATGATAAAAGTCACATGGAGGTCAATATCTGATCATGTAAGTAATTACACAAGAGTTCTTAGTAATTCTAATATTTACTGATGTTTTCCACTAGTTTTGATATATGTTTGAAATTAGTTAGGTGTTGAAAATATTCAAGATAAATTCTATATTTTATGATATGTTAATGTTATATATTCTATATTTTATGATATGTTAATGTTAAATTTTTTTACTTTTATAATAATAATTAATCATTAATCATATTATCTTATAAAAATAAGTATAAATATTATTTATCTAATTGCAAGTTTTTTCAAAAAATTATTTAATAATATAAATTTATTTATTTATTATCATGCAATCATTTAATAAAATTATTAAATAATTCAGTATAATTTATATAATAATTTTTGTACATGTAGATGAAATGGTGATAACTATTAATAGCTTTGATTACAATGATTAATTAAACTTTTTTTTTTACTGTTAGTTTATTTTTAATCTTTACTTCAGACATGTCACGAACTGAAGCTGCCAATAAAATTTTGGATCGAGTTTGATTAACAAATTTTTTGGTCAGGGTCGGGAATTCGGGATAGTTTGTGATTTGGAAAAGTCGAACACCGATCCTTGTATTCTTTGGTACCACAAAAGGGAATAGGGTTAAATCAAAATTGCAGAAACGAATAATCTTTTGATTCGTCGAGCACATTTCTTGTTCATCTTTTGACGGATGGCATACAGATTTATGAATTCATCAGAACTTGGCATGTAAAATTAAGATAACAATTTAAGAGGAGGATGTCCTTAAGTCTTGATCAAGTGCTTTCTCAAGCCACATCTCAGCATTCTCCATCATCTCAGGGCTAAGTCTGACCATCAAGATGCAAAACTCTGTTTCATTGAGAGCTCCATCTCTGTCGAGATCTCCTTCTCTAACCATGGCCTCGAAGTCTTCTTTGGTCATTCCTTCCATTCCTAGGATTCTCGAATTCATCCTCAGACTCTCCGACGTAATTAACCCCTTCTCAGGGTCGGCCAATAGACTAAACCCTTTGCATAGTTCGGACACGAAGCCATGTGCATCAAGCTTCTCTGCCATGATTGGCAATAAATCCTTGTACTCCCTGTCGCTGGTCGTCGGAGTTTTTGCGCCAATTTCATCCTTTCCCATCTTGATTGCTAGAGATGTTGTGAAGGAAGTTTTAAGTGCTTTTTCTATAACCATGTGGCCTATTTATTTTATAGGCTAGTCACATATTTTTGGACCCAGGTTGGCTCCCATGGTAACTCAGCAAGTACTCCCTGCATAGGCATATTGATCCATGTGAACGGACGGTCTGATTAGACATAGCAGCAAAGTCTAGGGTGATGCGATGGTATTTGATTCGGTTGCACGTTGGAGGGTTTCCAGGAAGGTCCAGTGGGGAAGAGAATCGGAGGGATCTTTCTGGCTATACGTTACCTTGGCATTTAGTATGAGGGAATAGCTTCCAATTGCTGTTGTAGCTACGACTAGGCTTCCATGAAGCTTCCTATTGCCTCTGTTTTGATATGTTTCTTTGTATTTTTCTATTTTATGATTTTTGATTTGGCGTGACAAAGTAGAATCTGCAAAATTAGTAAACTAATATTAAACATTATCCAAGTCATCGTTGACTTGGTAAAAAAAAGAGATGTCATGTAGCCATCAATTTTTCGTTATGTTAGGGTTATATTTAAATATTTTCTAAACATTAGACTTCTCTTAAACTTTAGGATCAAATTTGTGGATTAATGTAAATCTTAGTTCTCGTTTGGTAAGCAGTAATAAAGAGCTGAGAATACGAATAAAACCTGCATTTCTAATTTTTAGGTTTTATTTAGTAACTATTAATAAAGAGGTTAAAATAGGATGAAACTTGCATTCTTTGGTCATGTTTGGTAAGTAGTGATAAAGGAATCGAAATAAAAAATAAGAATGAAAATAAAAAGTGAGAATCGAAACGAAAGAATTACTAATTATACATGTTTAATATGCAAGTACTAGGAATGAAATTATAGAAGTTAATGGCTACCAGTATTTGGTATCGAATATTAAGAATGGTAATGAAATTTTTAGTTATGTTTAATTATTACATAATTGATATTGTAATTAATTAATTAATTAATTAATATTATTATTAATTAATAAAATATTTTATATTTAATAAATAAATAATTAGTAGTTTTCACATAATTCATTTTTGATTTGTTCTCCAATGCAAATTGAAATGATTGTATTATTTTATCATGCAAATCTAAATGAAATATGAATATGGCTTGTAGTTTTTTCTTTTAATTAATTCAACGATTTCTCAAAAGATGATGAATATGTTAGTATATAATAATAATTGAGAAAATAAAAACACGAATTTACAACAAAAAGAAAATTAAAGAATTAAAAATTTTAGAAAAATAAAAATTGACCTAGAGAGAAATGTTAGAAGTAATAAGAGGAAGAGCGAATAAAAAGTTTCAATTGAGATGAAACACAAAGAAAAAGAGAGAAAAAAAAGAAGTACAAGAGAAATATTCAATTTTTTACTTATATTTAGATATTATATAAATTTTTACATAGTTAATTATAATATTTTATTTTTTATAAATAATTAATAAAATTTAATGATGTATAAAATTATTAATTTTTAATCAATTATAAATAATTTTTAGTATTAATAAATTAATATAAAAGATAATTTTGATGATAATATTTTGATAAGAATCAATATCTAATAATATTTTGATAACAATTTGATAATATTTTAATAATATCTTTATCTCTTATTATAGCCACACCTTTTTAAGAATAAAACTTCATAATTATTTAAGATTCATTCTAGTTTTATCATTTCTTATCTTATCTATTATTGGTAACCAAACAATTAAAAGTTAGGAATGTATGTTGCATTTCTACTGCCACTTTTTCACTACCGGTTACCAAACAATTGTTTGGTTATTGATAATAGATAAATAAAGAATAACAAAATTGAAATAAATCTTAATTAATCCCAAATTTTTATTCGTAAAGGAGAGTGTGGGAACGGAATAAGAGATAAATATATTATTACAATATTATCAAATTGTTATTAAGATATTATCTTCTTGATTCTTATCATAATATTATCATTAAAATTATCTTTTATATTAACTTTTAAATAATTATTTTATTTTATTTTATTAATACTTAAAAATTATTCATAATTATTTAAAATTTAATAATTTTATAAATCATTAAAATTTTAATTAATTATTTACAAAATCAATCACATAATAATTAAATATAAGTTAAAAAATTTCATTATCATTCTTAACATTCGATACCAAATATTGGTATAACTATTAACTTCTATAATCATAATCTTACTGCTTGCAAAATTAATAATTTTATTTTCATTCATTCTCACTTTTCATTTCCATTCTTTATTTTTTATTCCGATTTCTTTATTAGTGATTACTAAAAAAGACTAGGTTAAAATAAATGACCTTCTGTCGAAAAGGGGAAAAAAAAAAAAAGATATCCACGACACCGTATGGTTCCAATCACAAGCTTGGGTTCGAAGTTCAAACATCGGCGTACAGCGATGGATTCTACGTAGTTACTGAAACCGAACAAAGAGGAACGCCACACTAGGGTTTTAGGAGTATCAGACTTAAGAAGAAGAAACAATGGAGTTTTGCCCAACGTGTGGGATGTTGCTGAGATATGAATTGCCCAACATGGGTCAGCCCTCCAGATTCTACTGCCCTACTTGTCCCTACTTCTGTTCCATTGAGAGTCGCGTAATACTCCTTTCTATGAAATCTATTTCGTGTTTTGTTTTTGGTGTTTTTAATTGAATGATCGTGGCTAAAGGTTATGGCTTTTCTGTTTTGTGTTTACTCGTTCAGGTTAAGATCAAGAGAAAGCAACTGCTGGTTAAGAAAGAAATCGAGCCAATTTTTACCCTTGATGACATGACCAAAGGTGGCTCTGAAACTGAAGGTATATCCCTTTTGTATAAATGTTTTATGTCATCGAGACAAATGTTCTGAATTAGGTGTAGAGTACATTCATTCATTCAAGTTTATGATCTAGTTTAGTTGTTCTTGTTGATCCAGTTCTGTTTTTCCAGTTTCAATGTACCTCAACTCCCCTTACTCATGATTCACTGTATTCCCTTTCCCACAGCAACTTGTCCCCATTGCAACTTTGGAAGAGCTCGTTACCAACAGCTACAGATCCGGTCAGCTGATGAGCCAGCAACAACTTTCTACTTCTGTTTGAATGAAAAGTGTCAAAAGATGTGGCGTGAAGACTGAATGCTTGTCACTTGCACGCTGCTTGTACATCTATTGCCTTACTTAACATACTTGCCGGTTTCACTTTTAGTTTGAGTCAAGTGTTTTGTGGATTGAATCATTCAATTTTCATTCGTGTGTTTGGATGCGGCTGCCTCTGTGCCCTGCTCAGCTTAGGAAACACTGTGCGAACATTCTGCCTGTTGGATGAAAAAAGTTTCCATTTATCCCTTGATGATCTTTTGCAAGTTCGACTCTTTTACATCAACTATGTATACTAGCCGACCCTTTTTTAACCATTTCATTGCACGTGGACTGAAAGGGAGCTCATGTCCGTGTCATTTATAAGGAACACGAGGATCCCAATCCTACGAGATTTTAAATAATGCTGTTACACTGATGTAACTGATAAGGCCAACATGCTTGTAATGTTTGATTAGGCGAACACTGCACTGATAAATGGACAATTTATGTACAAGAATAGAATAGCTAATTTCAAAGCATAAGATTGAATTAGAAAATATTACTACTTCCACTAAAAACGGCCGCAATCTGTGACAACTCCAGTATGACATTGTGAGAATCCTCAAACTAGAAAAGAAAATGTGTGACAAAATAATTTCACACAAGAAGTTAGAAGTTTGTCTACATATCACTAAATCAATGATCAGCCAACTCTTTCCTTGCCAGCCATCTCCTTTTGGTCGCCTCCAGTGCTTCATCCTTCATCCTACAAAGTTCATTAAACCAAATCTGATATTGGGCTTGGATTGCATCAATCTCTGTCTTTAGCTCAGCATCTATATCATTGTCAACCATTGACATTGACGAACAAGTGCTTGCTAAGCTCAAGAGATTGGATACTCCACATTGGCCAAGAAGTGATAATTCCAAGCTCTTCGAAGAGTTATTCATTGGGATGCTTTCTTCACCTTTGATGTCGTTGCTTTCCTGTTTGCAATCAAAACATGGTTCCTCAACCTCTGTTTCAAATGCATAGACATTCAAGCTTTGATGTCTTCCAATAGGATAGTGCTCAGAATATTCCGAATTTTTCTCATTTTTTGAGATAGCATCTTCTTCAGTAACAACTGAGACTTGAGAGTCCTGATCTTCCATATTGGCCAAACCTGGAGAGGAATGGTAGTCAAAATAAGAAATAACACCATCGGAGTTACCACTGGGATCATATCCATCTTGTGTGGAATCTTCAGGACCATTTCTTGTTGCCTCCAAAAAAGAGTCTTGCTCAATAATAGACACTGCAGGAAAGTCAGCTAGTAATACATCCCATGGGGAAGCCATTAACGTTTTGGTATTATCTATGATGGAATTGTCAGAAAAGGAAGTTATTGTTCCACTTGAATAATTAGATGAGACTTTCCAACTGGGAAGAAGATTCATTATCAAGTAGTCGATAAACTCAGCTATGAAGGCCACATCATGATCTGTCAATTCTAGCTGTTCAACCATTTCACTTGCCACAGATAAAGCAGTATCACTATCAAGGTAGAAGAGAAAGTCAATATTCCTCACCCGACCTGCAAGCAGCAACGACACTGAATCATTACTCACAAAAAAAGGAGGAAAAATGTAAAGGTTGGGATAAGATAAACGTAACTTACCCAAACAATCAGCAATTCGAAAGGTTAATGATATAGTGTTGTCATCATTCTTTTTCCCACTCAACCTAAACTCATTATGCTTATGTGTCCTCTGGAATTCAATAACAGGGTGAGCTGAGTTACCATTATTACTTCCAGTATCTGTAATCAAACAAAGCTGTTTACTGTCAATATCTATGTCCATGGAAAGAGGCCCAGAATTTGTGGAACTCATGGATCCAGAACACTGATTAGGCAACTGTGAGGGGTCACGAATTGGTTCAGAATTCCCAGGCTGGAGGAAAGAGTCTTTAAGGAGCTCCATAGCAGGCAACCTCTTAGAAGCTGGAGCCAAGCATTTTTCAATGAACTCCTTCATTTGCGGATCATTCACTTTATTCAGGGAAGCAGGTTTTACGCCCTGAAGAAGGTTAGAAGCACATTAAAAAATAAATCGGGTACTTGTATGGAAAGACCCAAGTCAATGACCAAGTGACTATAAGCTCTAGATAGATAAAATTACCGAGGTAACCTTCTTGTATATTTGAGCTGGATTTTGACATTCACTGTACGGATAATCAAAAGTGACCATTTCCAACATGCACATCCCAAAAGAATATATATCAACGAGTTCATTGTATTCCTCTTCATAAAGCTCTGGAGCCATGAATTCAGGAGTTCCTGTATGAAGAAGGAAAATATTTGAGACTTCCCATAAAATTGTGTTATCAAAGCAGGGAAACTTGAGACATTAGAGCATTACCAATAACACTTTTAGCTGTAGGCTGTTGCATGACAATGGCCAACCCAAGGTCTCCAATTTTAACTTCGCCATGATTCCCATTAACAAACACATTGTCACATTTTAAATCCCTGTGAATGATGGGTGGATTATGGCCATGAAGATAAACTAAACCTTGAAGAATTTGCCTTGCCCAATTCTTTATTGCTTTCATATCAACGTTTCTATGCTTCTTGCGGTATCTAACAACCAAAAGTAAGCAGCTGTCAGAAATTCGAATCATAGAGATAATGGTCATGAATGAATAATCAGTAACACTGCAGACAACATACTGCCGCAGATTCCCAGATGTAAACAGCTCAGTAATCATGTTAACCATTTTCTTCTTCTGATCCACCCAAGAATAATAGAGCTTGATGATGTTGTCATGCTTCAGAGATCTCAGCAGATGAACTTCTGAGTATAATCTTTCTAAATTTTCTGGGGACTGCAAGACATCTTCGATGCTTATTTGGTTCCATGCAACTTCTATACCATCTACTTCATCAAATGCCTTGTAACTTCAAGAAAAAATATCAAGGAAACAAGTGCAATGAGTAATCTCCTTTAAAAATATGGCTTTTATAAAAGTATAAGAATATAAAGAAAGGGAAACAAAACTTTAAGAGGAGGCAAAGTGTAAGACACATACACAGTCTTGAAAGCACCCCTGCCCAATATATCATTATACTGTGCCAACAAAAAGGGAAAACGATTGAAATTAATGACTCTAGAAGGGAAATAAATGTTTCCAGAGAAAAAAGAAAAAAGAACAAGAAGCAACAGATCTTTTTAACACAATGCAACGACTTAATATCAATAATATGGGTTGTATCCACTTGTTTAAATTAGAGAATAAATTTTGTAACCTCAAAATGTTAACGAAGTTGATTGACAAATAAATCAACTTCAGCATCACAAGGGTCAACTGCTGCTCTTAACTTTATGTCTTACAGAATTTCCCTCTAACCACAGCATGGTTGAATATATGCCAAAATGGTTACGGTCCATTCTCAAAAATGCTTTCGACCAGCAAGCAAATTACCAAGACCCCGCAAATCCAAAGCATTAAAAAGATCCGTCATTTATTGCAAAAGATATCTAGTTTTTTTTTATTCTCACTATATAGAATGGACATGTGTTTCTTGCGGAATTTGCTCATCTTCCATCAATACTTCTCGTATTACTAGCTCAACGGCATTGATATTGACAGCAAGTACACATAGTGGAAACTAAAAATGATTGTTTCAGGGTCCAATCTTCCACTAATTCTATATAGAGTCCTGGATTAGTTATTCCATGAAGCATCAATTCCATATGCCACTACAAGAAATGTAAGACAAATGCCAATTACTAAAACAGAAGCACTCTAAAAAGGGGTTGTCCAAATTACCCGAACATATCTACCAGTAGGATCTTTTTCTACGAAATCAAGCTCCGCATGAGGAGGCTCCGTAGCCGAGAAAATCTCAACATTCAAATTCGATGCAATTCCAGGGTCGCCCACAACAGCAGGTCTCATTCCTGCCATTAAGCAGACAACACCAACAGGAAAAAAGGAAACGGACAGTATGGACTTGACAGCGGCTACTGTTTTAAGTCTAAAAGATCAAAACTTAGCAGAACAAAGATATTAAGAAGAATCAAAGCGTTTGTCACTGATCGGCCCACATAAGAGGAACGAGACAACGATTTTGTAGTTTTTGCTCGGAAAACGCTTCTGACGCGATGGAGAAGGAATCGAATGCCGAAATACGCAAGGGGATTCGGCATTCGACTACGACGACGACGACAAGCAGAGGGATGACGACGTCGTGTACTCCATGTTGAGGCAATGAACCCGAACAATTCATAACCTCAAATCTCGCGCTTTTATGTCTCTTTAACATCATCATACCAAACCCAGCACCACCCAATTTTCCAATATCATCCTTACGAACCCAAAATCAATCCTCGAGACTAAAGATTGTGCCTTTATCCAGAAAGTTTTTCCTTTTTCTCCCAATAGATGCAGAGATGAGGGTAAAAAGGGAAAGTGGCAATGGGTTTAGGTCATAAAAAAAAAAGGGCTCAATTTTGATCAGATTGGTATGACAGACAGAGGATAGAACAGGGAACTTGAAGGTGCGTAATATAAGGTAGAAACAAACACTTGTATGGTTAGTTACTAAAACTAACAAGTTTCAAATTTCCATCTTCTGTTGCAATCGTTTCGTAATAGATTTTGGTTAGTACTGAAGGAGTTTGGCGCGGCGCCGTACCAACTAACGGAAAGTTTCTTCTTATTAGTAATTTGACAAGATTTCCCAATCACGTCAGTCTAACACACCGAAGGTCTCCGGTTCAAGTCGGCACGACGCCAGTTTTGTCATTTTATAATTATGAATAAATTCTAAATTATCTTTAATTACACATTTGGAATTTCATTCTACATCGTTACTTATCCATATAAGCCAAAATTATCTTCAACTACTCTTTAAAATCTGCATTTGTATTACGACATTCATAAAGGATTAGGCGTAGAAATCTGATTTGCTCTCTGTTTGATCTGGTAGTGATTCACTAGTTTGATAATTTAACACTTTATACAACTGTCTGATCTAATTTTAGGTCTAGTGTTACGATGTCAATGGAATGTTGAGTAAAGAAATAATTTTGATCAAGTTAATGACTTGCTTCAAGGTGCTCCGGAGTAATTACTTTTGAGTTTAATCTGTTAAAGCTGCCTGTGTGTTTGCGCAAGTCATCGAAGGAGTATAATAATGTTGTTTCTCTTAGTTTGTTAAGACTATGTTTAGTTAATCGTATAATTTTAAATGAAATACAATAAAATGATTTATAATAGAATAGAACGTAAATGAATATAATATTAAAAAATTATTATTTGAAAGGGATATAAGGGTTCATAATGTAATATAGTGAAATGTTGTTTGAAAGAAAAACTCTCTTATTTTATCTCGTTCCATTTCATTCTATTATAAATCTTCCTAAACGATTTTTTTAAGGCAAAAAACCAACTTCATTAATGATTATAAAATGAAGAAATTACATTCGGAATAGTTTCCCATACAACAAATTAGGAAAAACGAATTGAAGCTCGCGCTAATTCATGAGCAGCTCTACTCAGATGTCTCCTAATCCATCTCACTTTGATGTTAGATCTTGCACTTAGTAGTAATCTGCAATCTTGGACAATCAACCCAAAAGAAGAATTATCCCAAATAGAGGAATGCAAAGCATACACAAATTGTTGACAATCCGTATAGACAACACCATTATCGGGCAAAAGTTGTCATGCATAAATAATAGCTGACCTGCAAGTAATGGCCTCTGCTATAATAGGCTCATAAACACCATCAACAAAACTTGAAATTGCCCTGAACCAGGACCCTTCTGCAGATTCAACAACACCCCGGAACCCTGAACAACCTTCGTGCTGGAATAATGCAGCATCAGCAAACAAACTCCAGCCATGGTTCGACAAAAAAGACTGCAGGCTTCCAATTGTAGTTGCAGCAATAGGTATAGTTGGGCCTTCTAAATATTGCGCTTTACGTGAGTTCTCCATCAACTACCATTCCATTAAATGAGAGACAACATTAAATACTACTTGATTGTGAGAGATATACTTTGAATTCTAAAGAAAATCGTTCCTAGAATTCCAAATATGCCAAGAAACAAAAGAAAACAGCTTCGCTACCTCTCTGCCCAGATTGCTCCATATCTACATAAATTTATTAGCAAAAGAGTCTCCATGAGAGGGAGTAACAACTCCCACCAAACTCCAGCACAACGAAGCCTTGGCACAATGAAGTAGTGCATGATCCACATATTCAAAAGAAAAGCAAAGTGGACAAATACCATCAACCTCCACACCACGACTAATAAGGCATTGTTTAGTTGGCATCACATTTTTCATTGCCCGCCATATAAAGTCCTATAGCTTTGGAGGAATTTTCAGGCTTCAAATACACTTCCATAATTCACTTTAAACCTCACCTTGCTCCTAATTATTCTGGCTAATGTGATAACCAGATTTTACAGTATAGCAATCTCGCCTATCAAAATGCCATAGTAAAGAGTCCCCAATATTGCTTATACTTATAGGAATTGAAAGAATGGCCTTAACATCACGAGCAGAAAAGTTCTCCATAAGCTTCTCAACATTCCATCTTCTACTATTTTCCACAATCAGGTCCGCCACCCTCAAAGTATTATCAACAAAAATATCTCCATCGTCTGCAACAAAAGATACTGGTTTCGAAATCCATGGATCTCTACCAGCAAAAATACTCTTTCCATCCCCCACTTTCCACCGAACACCCTTTTTCAGCAAATCAATAGTAGCAAAGATACTGGTCCAAACAAAGCTTGGGTTAGTCCCCCTTGAAGCTTTCAAAAAATCCCCCAATGGGAAGTATTTAGCTTTAAAAATACTATAGAACAAAGTATCAATTTGCGTAAGCAAACGTCACCCCTGTTTACCAAGCATGGCAATGTTAAAGTGATGGAGATCTCTAAACCCCATGCCACCCTCCGCTTTCGTCATAGACATCCTATCCTATGAGAGCCAGTTAATAGCTCCTCTCGAATCCTTCTTGCCATTCCACCAATACCTATTCATAATAACTTGCAGTTCTTCACACAGGGAACGGGGTAAAAGAAATATAGACATACAATAAGATGGGATAGCTTGGCCAACGGATTTAATCAAAACCTCCCTCCTTGCTCTTGACAGAAACCTGTTATTCCAGCTATTAATGCGCTTCCAAAGTTTGTCCTTTATGAAACTAAAAATCTGCTTTTTATTTCGACCAATAAGTGAAGGTAGTCCCAGATACAACCCACCTCCAAGTGAGCTAGTAACTTCGAGACTATTAGAAATAGCAATTTTTGCTCCCTCCTTAACACAAGGGCTAAACGTAATACCAAATTTTTGAAAGTTTACTGACTGTCCTGAAGCCATTCATATTCCTTTAAGATATTTTTGACAACTGTAGCCTCTAACACATTAGCTTCAAAGAAGAAAAGGGAGTCATCTGCAAAGAGCAAATGGGAAACACGTGGACAACCTCTACCAATGCTACACCCATGCAATAGTCTCCTTGTCTCAGCTTCTCTAAACAGACTAGAGAGCCCTTCAGCACAAATTAGAAAAAGGTATGGTGAAATGGGATCCCCCTGTCGAAGACCTCTACTTGGAATAACAGGTCCCACTAATGATCCATTAAGATTAATCATATAACTAACATTCAAGTAACACATAGACATCCAGTGTACCCAGACAGCAGGAAAACCCATATCAACCAACATAGCATTCAAATAACTCCAATCAACCCTATCATAAGCCTTACTAATGTCAATATTCAAGGCACAAAAACCAAGGTCTCCTGATCTTTTGTTTTTCAAATTATGAATGGTTTCAAAGGCCACACACACATTGTCAGAAATAAGCTTGTTAGGCACAAAAGATGATTGATTCAAAGCTATAATGTGTGGTAGGACTTTCTTCAACCTGTTCGCAAGAAATTTAGAAACAATTTTATAAATTACATTGCATAACGCAATAGGTGTAAAGTCCTTAACACATGTCGAAGCCACAGTCTTAGGAATGAGCACAATATTTGTTAAAGTAAGTGCAGGAGGAAAGGTACCTCTTTGGAGCCAAGACAAGCTTACCTTAAAGATATCATCACCAATAATGTGCCAATATTTTTGTAGAAAAACTGGATTCAGTCCGTCCGGTCTTGGCGCTTTATCTGGATGCATACTAAACAAGACCACTATGAATTCCTCTTTCCAAAAAGGCTCAAGAAGGAATGCGGAATCCTCAGCCGAAACCACTCTATTCGTTAAACCCACCAATCTATTATAGTCAGCAGTAGTATTACCTTCAAACAGTTTCTCAAAATACCCTTTTACTAATGGCGTCATTCCTTCCAAATTAGTAACTATATGACCATCATCAAACTTCAAAGACTTCACCCTGTTCATAGTACGTCTCCCCTTGATGTGCTTATGAAAGAATTTTGAATTTTTATCACCATTAGTGTACCAAAAAAGTTTGTCTTGCTGCTTTCTTCTAACTTCTTCAGTCAATAGAATTTGATTCCATTCTTTTTTAAGCCTAGTAATTTCAGACCCATCAGCAACTCCCCTGTTGATCTCAAATTGACGAACCACTATCTTCCTCTTTTCCCAAAAAAGTTTGTCGCGTCTCCTTCCCCATTGTCGAAATTCGGAAATGAACTTATCTCTCTTCTCCATAAAATCAACATCATCAAGACCCAACCAGCTGTCCTGAACCACCATAGCCAGCTCTTCTTCGAGAAGCCAAGAATTATCTATGCAAAAAGATCTACTCGCTAGACCAGCAGACTCCCAAGGTTGTATGTTTGTGAAAATGGCGTAGTGATCTGAAACAGGGGTAAGAAGAACTGACGCAACAACATTTGGAAATAAATCAGTCCACTCTTGATTTGCCATGGATCTATCCAACTTTTCTTGTAATCTATCTCTTCTTGGGTTAGTCCCTTCCCAAGTAAAGAATGGGCCAGAAGTGTCTAAATCCAATAGGCCCGCATCTGATATTGCATCCTTAAAACCATTAATAAGAAAATTCTGTCTTGGAGGCCCACCCATCTTCTCACAATTAGAAGCAATGTCATTAAAGTCCCCCGAAATTAGCCACAGGAGAGAAGAACGGGAAGCTAAAGAACGAAGGAGATCCCAAGAGGCCCTTCTCCTATTTGATTTAAGAAAGCCATAAAAACCGGTATACCTCTAAAAAATTCCATTATTATTAATTTTGCAATCAACAAAATTATTAGAATAAGACAATAATGATAAATCAACATGAGACTTCCAATAAATGCATAGTCCCCCCTAACCCCATCCTATCAACACAGAAACAATGATCAAAAGACACAAGTACTTGAACCTCCTCCAACCGACTAGCATGCATATGAGTTTCCATAAAAAAAAACAACATCTGGTTTATAGCTGGTAACCAAGTCATTCGGTGCTCTAACTGCCCGAGGGTTGCCAATGCCTTGACAGTTCCAACTTATGATCCTCATTGTGTCCAGCTATCCCGTTTCCCAGGATCAGCCGATATCTTAGAAGCTAAAGTGTTACTCCAACATGAATACCACCTAATAAATCCTTTGATACAGAAATATTAGTTGGTGGAGTTTTAATTGTTTCATTCCTCGGTCTCTTTTTAGGATCACCCATAGTAACAGACCTTACCTCCTCCTTAAGCCCACCCAAACTCATCCTACCCATAGAATTAGTCTCCATAGGGCCCAGCTCATTATCCACTTCTTCCAAATCTGACTTGTAACCGAAAAGAGAATTTCAAAAAATTTGAGAGAATAGCGGCAAAGAATCCTCCCTTGAATCAACCACGTCCTTCCCTTTAGCCACAATTCTCGCCTCTAATTTAGGTCTTCCATACTCACATAACCATCGACTTGGTAATCTCCGGCTCCGGCCTAATACTGCCCGTAATTGTTCATCCCACCTGAATACCAATTCTTTCGGCTTCTTCCTCAACCGAGTTTCGCAATATGAGTCTGTGTGGCCAAGGATTCCACACAAATAGAAAAAAACAAAGATCATTTCATAGGAGAACAAAACATAAAAGGCCTCCCCCTACCCATCCAGAAGCTTCTTCTTTCTCTTTAGAGGATTACGGACATCCAAAGTAACCCTAACTCGCATAGAATAGTCTCCTATTTCTGCAGATTCAGTCAGGTATTTGGAGTCGTTACGGATATAATTACCAACAAAATTACCCAGTGATCTAGCAACCTCATCTCACATAAAACCTGGTTTTAGGTTTGACATGATAACCCAAACTTCCACTGAAATCAATGGGATCCTCATTGGGTCTTCATTAGGGCTGATCTTGCTTCATACCAAGAGATGTTTATTGAATAACCATGGTGCACCATCAATCGAAATCCACATGATTATAAAATCGAAAGAGGAACCTTTTGGCACCAATATCAGTAATCGTGATACCACCCAACGGATGCCACAAGTCTGCAAGAACAGATTTCATGGATAGAAAATTGATAGGGTTGTAAGTTAAGAACATTCCCACAAGACAGAACTCAAAGCTTTGATCTGGGATCGCTGGAGCAATATCAAAGGGAATGCCTTCTTCTTCCTCCTCATCAAGAGATCGTTGTTGATTTTCTTGTTCCATGAACGTTGAAACAAAAAGAAGAGAGAACAAAGAACTATGGACTCATGCTACAAGAGCATACGAAAAAACTTTTTTCTTCCTAAACTATATATTAATATTACATTTCATTCTATTAATAAACCCTCAACTAAACATATTCTAACTCTTTAATCGATCTTTCGCTTTGATTTTGGGCATATGGGTTTTTTCACTTTGTTTTCATCCTACAACAGTGCTTGACAATCAATGCTATTATTGTAAAGTAGTGACTGATAAAGGATCAATGAACTATATTTTTATGTCTACATTTAATACAATTTGATCGACTGATTCATTACGAAAAAATTATGTATTTTTATTCTTAAATTAATGTCCTGATTCATTACAAAAAAATTATGTATTTTTATTCTTAAATTAATGTCTAAGACATTAGTTCTTTGTTTAAAGAGTATATAAAAATTTTATTTTTTGGTTTGACGTATTAGTTTCCTAACAATTGCAACACAATCAATCATCATCACATCAAAGATTGTTAAATCAATCACTTGGATGTTAGTACATTCTACAAGCTGATAAAATTGTTTTGTGTCACATCTTCAAAGATCTGCTTATAAATTTGAAATTTACTGTAGGTGGAATATTGACAGTGACTCGGGATATTCTTCCTTGCTTTGATGCCTCTGCCATGGTTATTCCAGATGATGCATGCTGCATCATCACCCTTGTTATTGCTTCTAACCATGGCCTAATAGTTGCATCTAAAAGTGGGTTCCTCACTGAAAATAGTAAAGTTTGTCTAGTCAGCAATCTTTTGCAAAGGCCTAAATTGGATCTGGTTAAAAATCAAGCAATTTTAGATAATGGCAGGGCATTGTTGGAAAATGGAATTTTAGCAACAAATGGCAGAGCATGGTTGAAGCTTGTTTCACTTTCTCGGGCCTGCCAACCAAGTATTGACAAGCTCTCAAAAAAAAAAAAGAGTTAACATATCAGTTTTATGTTTTAATAGATTTTCCACTATCTTGGTATTCATCAGACATATTAGTTTTATGTCTTAATAGATTTTCTAATATCTTGGTATTCATCTTAAATGAGAGGAGCTATTAGTTATGTTAATTTTAGTTTTAAATATCTTATTTATCGTTTTCCTTAACTTTGTTGCCAAGTTTGATATACATTGTTTTCTTCTAATTCTATGCTTGGAATTCATCAAACATGTAGGTGAGCTTTCTTCAAACGAATCGATGCGCACTCCGTCCACTTGCTCCAGATGAGTTTATATGAAGATCTTGTGGCAGCTTGGGTTCATGCAAAACATGAGTGGCTGCAAACACGACCTATGGGCAAAGATTTGGTCAAAAGCTTGGCTGAACAAAGAATGTTCAATGATTCCCGTTATATGTTGAAGACACTTAAATCATTTATTGAGCCTTATTGTTGTTAGAATTTGATGTCATTTATCTTACTGATCATAGTGGCACTTTCTTGTTATTCACTGCAGAGCTGACACTTTGGAACTTCA
This sequence comes from Erythroxylum domingense, assembly GCA_025594535.1. NCBI lineage: Eukaryota > Viridiplantae > Streptophyta > Magnoliopsida > Malpighiales > Erythroxylaceae > Erythroxylum > Erythroxylum domingense. Next base: position 3,902,350 of record JANQBM010000004.1, on the reverse strand, counting down.
AGATAATTTTTGGATCACTTCACCGAGGCAAGCTCAGAGCTTGTAGGCTCAAGACGTCTTCCATTCCAGCTACCACTGTGTCTGACATCATTGCATCTGCTGTAGTTCTTTCTAGCAAAATTTAACCTAATGTTTCAGTTGGGAAAGATTTTCTTATATATGTTTCATCCATTTCAGGTTGAATACAAGTTGGTTCTCAATCTATATTGTAGTCTTTATTAACATCTCAGAAGACATTGGTAATTTGTCCGAAAAAGTTGCATATCGGTTGTCTTGGTTAAAAATATTAAGTCAATTTTTGGTAAAAGAACTTGCTCTCCCCCAGACAGGTCAAACAAAAAGAGTAGATCGTTCGACCTTTGTTGAGATCGTGTCTTAAAGATTGAGACAATGGAATGTATATGTGCATGTCTTCTCTGTTGAAATTGCCAAGGATGTTGTATTAGAATAGCATGTTAGAACTGGAGAGATTGTGTTCCAGATGCAAAGGAAGAACACAGACGGAAGGAATCGTCTGTGCTGACGTCACCCACAGACACAAAGGAAGAACACAGACAGAAGGAATCGTCTGTGCTGACATCACCCACAGACGTAAAGGAAGAACATAGACGAAAGGAATCGTCTGTGCTGACGTCACACATAGACGCAAAGGAGGTATACAAACGCGTTATAACATAGACGCAAGGAACACAGACGACATGTCATAACACAGACGCAAGGAATCGTCTGTGATGACACGTCAAAAGGCAGACGCAAATGGGAGACAGATGCAATGGAAGGCAGACGCAATTTAAATACAGGCGATAAGGGGAGGTCAAACCCAGACGATAAAAGTCAAAGACAGACAATAAAACACATACGATAGGCTAAATATAGAAAAAGAATTTAAGAGGTTATGCTAATTGAATTGACCTGAAGCATGTTCATAGGCAATTTGTGGACTCGCCAACGCTGTCCTTAGTTATATTCAGGCTTGAATCGAGATGAGCTCAAAAAGGGTTAGTTTGAACACAAGTGGTTGTGTAAAATGTTGGTATCCGAATGCTATTGTCGGGCTTCGAAAATGAGGTCCGATAGAAGGCACCTGGCCTATCGCCTGTACAAAAGCCTAAGCAAAGGTTTGAAACATTCTGGGATCAATCAAATTAGGTACTTGTATTTGAGGAAGGGATGACTCAGGCATTTGAGGTTGAAAGGGCTCGTTGTCCTACCCTACAGTTGCCTGAGCAATCACTGGGGCTCTGGACTCGTCAGTACCCTCCTCTCTCGGTGGAGAATCAGGTGCAACAAATCCTTGCAAAACTCCTCGTGTTCTTCGACGAGGTGGCATTTTACTCTTTTAATAAAATAATATCATTTAGCTTATATTTTATTTTAATCTTATTTCTTACATATATGCATGAGATGCATATCACTTAATGCAATCAATCAATTTAACAAAATAACAATTAATCACATATCATAATAATTCATAGTATAACATATTCT
>JANQBM010000004.1:3868955-3889859 GCA_025594535.1 Erythroxylum domingense | reverse complement strand
TCATCAAAACACTAAAATATATAATATTTATATTCTTATAATTTTTTTAAAGTCATGTCCTCATAAGTCATTTTACAAATGAACAACTAATACTAAACAGCTAATTTTACCAAACATCTTAAACAAACAGCTAATGTAATCCGCTGGTTAAACCAGCTGATAGAATTAGCTATTAGCTAACAGCTGATAGAATCAGCTAATAGCTAAATGCAATCAGCTGATTGCCAAACAGGACCAAGATATCTTTACTAACAGCTTGGCTCATAAGCCGTCAAAATTGGAAGAGTAAAATGGTAGTGAATCTTTGTAAGTCGAACGTCAACATTTTTTATCCTCGACAGAGTTAGGCAGAATAAAAATAGACAGAAGTTTCGAACTCCTCGTTCCGACCCAGAAGCAAGGCGTCGACCCGTTGCTATTTATAACAAAAAAACGAAAAAGGTTAGAGCGGACACGTCATATGATGCCAATTGCCAACGGCATGACTTGACAACACCGCAAAGAATCCCAAGTTTGATTTCGTCATTACGTTCCTTTTCCACTTTCTCAAAACAGTATCGCTTTACCTGGCTTTGCCCTCCACCGACACATTCGTAGGCTGCAATGCTTGACAACGTAATTCAATCATGGAAAATATAAAATTTCAATATGGTCATATTTTATTTAATAAGAAATAGAGAAATTCAATATCAAACAGTAATCTGTAACACTAAATTCTAATTCCGGGGAAAGGTACCCGGCAAGCGTAAAACTCGAATGCAAGAAAGAAGATAAAAAACCCCTCTTTAATTACTTCCATATGCTGATAAGACGGAATCAAAGAGGCCCAAAATGGTGATAATGGCATAAAGGGTCAAGAAGGAAAGAGAAAAGGCAAAGAAAACAGGGAGACTTCGCACATGTCGTCGTGTAACATCATCATCATCACCTATCATTAACCACTATGGGAACTTTTCAATTCTTTATAAAAGCACATAAAGCCCAATAATATGCAGGATTGGTAAAAGTCGTTACAACCATTTGTGGTCAAAGCCAATCAGATTTTGCCACAATTTGGTGGGGTCTCGATTGGATGAGAACTGTGGTACTAGTACTACTCGTCCCTGCCGAGAAATTTCCATTTTCCAAAGGGTGTTTCGAGTACAGAGATCGATAGAGAAATGGGTCTGCTCACCAACAGAGCGGAAAGAAGTGAAATCAAACCTGGAGATCACATCTACACTTACCGGGCTGTCTTCACGTACTCTCACCACGGTACCTATCTGTCTTTAACCTCTATTCTTCAATGTGGGTTTTTTCTTTCCTCTTAAAGTTATGTTCTTTGGTTGGATTAGATGTAAATGGGGGAACTTTATCTTTTGTCTCGCCGTCTTCTGTTTCGTCTCTTGCAGTTCAACCAGATTGAAACGTACGAGCAAACCATGTTTCCATTTCGTCTTCTTTGTTGTGTTGTTTACCGTCAGTTCCTTCGTTGTATGGATAGACCTGAAATTGAATTGTGTTCTTTACAGTTCAGAAAGTTCAACCCACTTAGTGTTTAGAAAGTCAACCGACTCTTTGAGAGATTGATATGACTCAGCTCCTTGAATCCGATTTCTAGAATGTCTTTCATAGAACAAAAAGAAGATAGCTGGAAGTCTGAAATGTCAATTGTCTAGATTTCTTATATGGTTAAATCAGCTCATCAACATTTTTACTATCACTGTCTGCAGTGCAATACAGTTTGTTAGGGACATGCTAGTCCATTAGGATGGGGACAACTATGAAGTTTATGCGGAGCTGGCTCATGTATATACTCAATCTATTGTTTATAACAATCTAAATTTCCAAATATTTGACCATCCATACTCATAATTGTTTTTATTCAATCCAGCTTCAACCTTTCCTGGGTATGGCAATTCTACTAGATTTATGCAACTTTATTTCTCCAACAAGCACAAGATGCTCAGAGTGTTCTTTTATACTCTTGATCTTGTCCCTTTTTCAGATCAAGTATTTTTCTGATTAACGATTGAGTCTTCCTTTTATGGTAGAGCTGATTGCATCTTTTATGTTTAATCTTTTGATTTGAGTTAATGCAGAAGCTATAATTTGTATAATGCAGGAATCTTTGTTGGGGGAAGCAAGGTAGTCCATTTTACGCCCAGGCGGGACATAAATTCAAGCTCTGAATCGTCTTCAGATTTGTATGACACAATGTCCTGTGAGATCTTTCCTGACTGCGGATTCAGGCAGCCTGAGAGTGGGGTAGTCCTCTCGTGCCTGGACTGTTTCCTTAGAAAAGGATACCTTTACTGCTTTGAATATGGGGTGACTCCATCAGTTTTTCTTGCAAAGTTACGTGGAGGCACATGTACCATTGCGGCATCCGACCCAGCTGAGGCAGTGATCCACCGAGCAATGTACCTTCTTCAAAATGGGTTTGGGAATTATGATATATTCCAGAATAACTGTGAGGATTTCGCACTTTACTGCAAGACAGGTCTTTTAATAATGGATAAGCTTGGGGTGGGAAGAAGTGGTCAAGCTTCTTCTGCAATTGGTGCACCATTAGCCGCTATCATGTCATCTCCACTGAAGCTGCTAATGCCCAGTCCAGTTGGAGTTGCTACAGTAACGGCCGGGATGTACTGTATGAGCAGATATGCTACTGATATAGGTGTTCGGAGTGACGTGATCAAGGTTGCTGTGGAGGATCTATCTGTGAACCTTGGCTGGGCGGGCTCTCCTGAAGATGAATCCGATGACAATAACGAGGCTTCTGGAAGACTGATGGTGAGATGATGTACATTTATGTTGGGAAAAGTCATAGATTTGTTGGAAAAAATCTACATAACGAACGATATTTCACTCACAGTTTCCATTAATAAGATCTTATTCATGTTAGTGACTCTCTGATTTCAAAGGTCATCTATATGTATTACCACTACAGATTTATGTATGTACAGGCTGAACAAAATTTACGAGCTGCATAGTGGTTTGTTATAGGTTGTTGAAATTTGATCCCTGAACTTTTAGTGGATTCTCAAATCCGTGCAAAGACAAACTTTGTTTGTTCCAAGATCAAGAACTACCTTCATTATCTAAGAGCGGATGGAAGTTTGGATTAGTGGATTAAGTTAGTGCCAGGCTACATGCATGATCAAATACAAACAGTTAGCCTGCCAATTTTGATACACTTCTAGTGGTGACATCCTTACAGAAGAACGAGGACAAAGTTTTCTTTCCAGCACATAAGTTCTGCGGCTAATACTCTTTTCTTCCTTATTACAAAGCATGTAAGAGACTGGCAGATATGTCTGGCGATTCTGTACCGTAATAGCTACCTTAAACACTATCTACAGGTGTAGTTAAAAACACCTATAGGTCTTTCGTCTCCTTATGACCTTGATTTGGTCGAATCGAGTTTTTCACCCGATCTTTATTGGATGGGCTTTTTACTGGTCACAGGCTTGAAATCTGCCTGCTCTGCCAAGTTAATCACCTCATTAGCAATGTCCTCAATTCTCGCTGCAGTTTCCATCAACAAGGACACCAATGTCGCTAGTGGAAGAACTTCTGTCATTGACAATACAGTTGTTTTCGTAGTTGTTGCAGTTTTGCTGTCACCGTCGAGTGGTGCCAGTGGTTTGCCTGCTAGGTAACAGTTTGGAAGAGATAATAAGGCGTTTTGGAGATCTTTGACTGCATACTGCATCTCCCCAACAGAGAAGCGGATATTTGAAGATTTAGTCATGGTTGCCATGACAGTGGCCGATTCTCTCAAGACATTCGACGCATGGGAACTTAGAGTGATGCAGGCATTACTGAGAAGTTTCTTTAGGAAATCAGGTGCCTGTTTATGTCAGAATTGTTTCCTAGTTAATTACTGTGTCTTCCAGCTATCGCAGAACATCATTTGACAATTGAAAAAAAGATAAATTTAAGAGGGTGTACCTCAAATTCCGAGTTCATGGAACTATTGATGGCTCCAATACAATAGCCGCAGCCACGCAAGGCGGAACCAACCTTGAGATACTGTTTCCATGGATGTCTATAGCTGAAACGGCCATGTGCAGGTTCCCATCTAGCAAAATTGGCCTGTTCAATTCACAAGGTAACACTTATGTTATTGTTCAATTCACTCGCGTATTGACTAGTGAAAAAGTTGGATTAGTTCACCGACCAGAGATTCCTCAGCTGCCTTTGAGTTAAGCACACATTTGTAGCGCTCCATTTTCTTGCTAGAATCATCGTCGCAGTTGTTTGTGAAGTACATAAGAACACATCCTGCAAATGCAAGTTAACAAAAAGATTACATCTTGAATCAGTTCTGATGACAATTTATGTAGCTGGTTCTGGTTTGACATACCATATAAGGAATCAGCCAACTTTTCCAGGTTAGTGTGGATCAAACTGTGAAGCTCATCGCCAGCCCATGTTGGGCAGAAGAACATGGTTATGATAATACACAAGGAGGCACCAATAGCAATTGTGGATAATCTTTGGTGAGCCATTTCAAACAATTTATCCACCCTATAACCGGATATTGAAACTAAGCTGAAGGTGAGTATGAAGATCATGGCACCATAGTCAAACCGGGATTTAACAGATGGAATAAATCGGGAAAACGTTGCAGCAGAAGCTGTTACGGAAGAGAAGTGTACGGATTGAAGTCAAGAACCATCCAAGCAATAATAGCCAAAAGTAATAAGAGAGAAAATATAGGAATTTGGGCGCACGTGACTCTGACTCACCTAGTATGAACACTGACATTCCAAGAATTATAGGCTCAAACTCATCTCCTGAATGATTTGCAATCCAATGAATCCCAAGGCCTAGTGACCCAGCCAGAAAAGTTCCTGTTGCTCTGTTAATACACTTGCATAGTGTTGCTCCTGTAACAAAGATGATATCTTGATTATTTAGGTCTTAGGGGGATTTCAACTAAGAAATGGACTTTCATGCGACTTATATCCTCGGATCCTACATGGTGCTGTTAGCCTTAACATTGATAGATTCAAAGTACTACAAATGCTCAAATAGAAGTACACAAGGAACTTAGAATACTGACCCACAGTGTATTCAAAAACTACTACTACGGTCATGACTGCCCACATCGCATTTCCTCCAAAGCTATCATACAAAGGCCTCATATAGTAGAAAAGTGAGACGAGAGAAAGTGCCAACCCGACTTTGAGACCATGGATAACCTTTTTAGGCTCAGCCACTCCTAAATTCCAAGCCTTTTCCAAGAAGTTTCGAATCCTGCAAATTGGTTCTTTTAGCACAAATTGTACAGCCATCCAAACTCTGTGAAATGCTCCTGATTCCGGCGTCAGTATCTCCTTCTCCAATGTCCCATTATCTACACTTATCTTCCATTCCAAGTTGTCTGATGCTTCCTTTCCCATGGGGAATTTCTAAGAGAAATCCAGAGAGTGATCAAGAATCAGGCTTTGGCCACACTATCTGAGGTGTTTGGAACTTGTACGGTTTGCTAATAGGTCCAAAACTTCCCGTACAAGTACTTTCAAGTACAAAGGTTAGTAATTGAAAGTTCAGTATCATAAATGTGAAAGATTGTTGCTTGAGCGGTTTCGTTGCTAATCACCTGTCTACCTGCCTTAGAGTCGAGCATTTCTTTATAATGCAACATCTGGTGCGTAGATGTTTTTATTCTAGGACAAATGTATGTGATAAAGAGGGTCGTGCAAGAAACTTCCTGGGTATCTTTGGTGGATAAAATTAACCCTTACGGTACATTTGACTATACACTAGTGCACAAAGATATGGTATTCAATGAATGCCATTAGGACACCACAAACAGAAAAATATGGTAACGTGGCTCATAAAATATTCAAAAGCCTCTGGAAAGTTTTTCCATTTGTTCCTTGGGATATAAGAATAACAAGTTGAAACATCACAAAATGCACTAGATGTTCTTTCCAGCCCTTGTATGCTTACGTGAAAGCTTATTAATCGGATGTATTAAGCATTTCCAGACTTTATAAAGACCAAAAAGAGAAAAAAAAACAAAACAAAAGCTAGAGCTCGCTGTGTATGCTACATATCAAATTGTGTTGTTGTTAGCCAACATATCTTCATTGAAATGTGGAATCTGGTCATGCTTTCGATAATTTAACTTTTAACTTATACTTCATAGCTATGTTATATTATTGTTAGAAAAAAATTTGTGATCGAAGACTACTAAATATCGATAACTATAGATCCTACAAATAATAAAGATAATATTATTTATTATATACTAAATAATAACTATATAATTCATCAGATACAAAACATAAGAGCAATCATTTTATACTGAAAACCATATCTCTATATTCATAAAAATCGAATGCATACGATTCTTTCCACATCTACTGACAAACTACATGTTCGTTTCACTTAAGAAGCACGTAGTTTCAGTTAACTAGCTGATATTACGTTGACCACATGATACAATGATAATATAAAGATATCAAAGATAAAGAGCGGCTGAATATCCTGAGCCATACTATCACTTGCTAATTAAGTAGTCTGCAAATAGGGTTCCACATATGTGGGGGGAGAGAGAGAGACCTAATTTTAGGTCCATTTGGAGAAGATAGTTGGTAAGTGACCTATAATTATAATGTTTAGTGCGGTATATAAGCCCAAGGTGGGATGACATAAATTCATATTTACTACTTGTCTTGTCCAAATTTAGGTCACGATTTTACGTCTTCCCAAGTTAAGTGACATTATTATATGTAGAGATTTAGTCTTAGCAATTAACTTATCGTTAGGCATTAGCAACTAAAAAATTCGCGATATAAAGCTTTTCAGGAGATGGGGTTGCTTAGAAAAGCTTGAAAAGCAGACCCGACTATCAGATTTGGTGGATTGATACCTCATTCACTCCGACCGAGTGCTCTCCACCAAACTCTCATCCCTGTCTCTTTCTTATCGCCTCCACAAAATTTGGGCTAATTTTATGATATTTTATTTTGTCTCATAAATTTTAACTATTTATTGATACAGGTCTCACATGTATTTATGTAGAACTTATACAAAATTGAACTTATACAAAATTTACATTAATGAATGACTAAAATTTAAAAGAAAGAATAAAATATCATAAAAATTGAAGAAAGATCCGCAAAACTCCCATCCTTGTCTCTTTCACGTCACCTCCGTCCTAGTAAATTGAAAAACCACTGCCAAAGTATGACACACAACCGACCTACGTGTTAATTTGCATGCTTCTGTTGTACGGATTATAAGCTAGACAACAGAACCAGATATTTACCAGCTTACGTGTAATGCCCGAGTACGAATGAAATGTCAAACATGTCTGCTTCTAGTTTTGAGGTTAAAAGATTTCCCTCGCAGTTGTGATTTCGTCAGGCCCAATAACGGACTACAGAAAGAGACATGAGTACATGCAATTACCTCTTGAGGTGTATTTACCAGATTTGCGAATTCGTGCAAAGCCACGCGAAGCCATGAATGTGCCTCTGCAATTCATGCCTTTCAGCTAATAGTTTTAGACGTAGTTTAGTGATAACTAATTCAAGGTATTATTTATTTTGTATATATTTAGGAGTGAGAATTTTCTGTCCAATTTTATAGTATCCAACCATATTCAATGTCTAAAATGATGTCGCTTTGGTCATTTGATAGGGTTGGACATTTTCTAAACTCGTGTCTAATAGATAAAACATCGTTTTGGGTATTGAACGTTTTGGGTATTGAACAGGGTAAAATTGGACAAAGAATTTAAATTTCATGTATAGATGTATATAATAAAGTCTATGGGACAATTATATATAACAAATGAAATTATAATAAGATTAAAATTATGAGAATTATATAACATCTATGTATTATGATTATCTTTAAATATTGTTCTCAGTCATTGTTCTATTAAAAATAGACATTAATAGAACATAAAAAGACTAACACAAGTTTTGCTTTTCCTTATGAAGGAAGTAATTGATCTTATAGACTAAAGCATAGAGATACTTAAACAAACGTGTGGGTGCCTATTAGAGAATAAATTCACTGAACAAACCCGACATGAGAAATCTATTTGGAACATTACTTGTATATCTATGAACTTCTCATTGTGATGATTTGAGTCTAATCATATTAGTTCTTTGCCATTAACTATTGTTTCAATTACCGACATTAGTAAATTATTTATAAAGCATCATTCCACCTTGGCCAAAAATTTCCTGAATCAATATTAATCAAGAATAACGGAACATTCTCCTTAATTGCTTTAGGGTGATGAATCATATCTTGATTACATAGCTATCTCCATATAGTTTATGTTACATCCAATAATTACCGATCGAACAACCTATAATTAAATAGGTTATAAGTAGTATCAAAATATAACAATCATTATACAAGATAACTTTGGTGATCTTAAGTCAAAGGATCACTAATACAATCATCACAATGAGAATTCTATAAACATACAAGTAATGTTCTAAATAGATTTCTTATGTCGGGTCTGTTTAGTAAACTTGTTCTCTAACATGCACTCACACGAGTATCTTCATACTTTAGTCTATGAGATCAACTACTGCCTTCATAAGGAAAAATAAAATGTTTGCTAGTCTTTTTATGTTATGTTAATATCGATTCTTAATAGAACATTCACCAGGAACAATTTAGGGATAATACATAAATGCAATATGAATCTCATAATTATAATCTCATTATAATTTCATTTGTAATGTATAATTATCATATGGATTTTATCGTATACATCTAAACACATACAAGATATAAAGAATTCTTTTAAATAATTGTCACTAAACTACAACCAAAGTGATTGGCTATAGGGCATAAACCAACAATCTTCCACTTGCACTAAACCAATCGTTTAAGTATCTCATACCATATCACCATATGATGATTATACTACTACTAGGATAATGGCCTAATGAGTGAATTCTATAAGATTCTCTATAATGATCACTTGCTTATATTTTACAACTTCCATCTCAATTATCATCATAATTAGGAAAATTTTGCCTAAATACATCCTTGAATCTTTGATGAGACCTTAGCTCCTTTTGCATGCCAAATGACTCTAATGTTCCACGGTATATTACTTTCTTGAACAATGTAAGGAATTATATCAAGTTCATTAAAGAAATTATTGATCCAATTAATCATTTCCAATAAATGAAAAATGTATTTTGGTTTAATTAGCAACCATTGCCACATTGAAACCTTTCTAATCTTGTATGATATTGTTCTTAAGTAAAATAGACCTTAATTAAGATTTACTTCTAAAGCAAATATCCTTATTTACTTGAACTCAAATATCATCTCTTTAATACTTCACAAGTATTTGATATCTCAAATACTAAACATCTTTAGTATATTATCTATGTACTTGGACTTAAAATCGGTAAACAACGTCCAATCTTTCTCTATAAATCTTATTCTCATAATTAAGTTGTTACCTTTTCCTATCCAATAAGAGTTGTTCTGGGATAACTATGTTTTCAACAATTTGAAAATTAAATTTATCATTCTCCATGAGTAATATGTCTCTACATACTCCCACTGAAGAGGAAAACTATACCCTCACTAACCTTCTTGCATATATGATAAATTTATAATCATCTCCAAAACAAACTGTTTAAATTAATTATGAAAGTGAATCTTTTAATATATCGCAGCCTTTTAACTATACATCAAATGTATCAATAAAGGCAATAGTTCTAATTGGATGTATTATTATGAGATTTGAACTTTCCAAATTTCATCTTACTCCTACTACTTATCTTGAAAATCATTATCCTATAAGTATACATTGAAACAAACAATTTAACAATTTGTTTAATATGTCTGTAAGATTATATCCAAAGCCTTAGTGTTTCATATCTAATATAAAATCTTACTAATTGATTAAATTGGAATTATTGAAGGTAAGTCATTATATTAGGCATCGCTATAAAATAAATAATATTGCATCATACAATATCTCATATTGTATTTTCCTCCTTACAAGAATCCATACTTTTATGAAATTTTATTGTGAAGGTATTCACTAAAGAATCTCATTCCCTATAAATAACTAAATTTTAAAAACTCATCACAACGATCTCATCGAATTGCTTCAGCATTCTCAATAATTAATTTCCACTTAGATTTAAACAATTTGATATTTTCAAAACTTTAAATCATTATTTCATTTAATACATATGACTATATCACATATTCATTAGTAATCTAATGAAATATAATTATCATCCTTATACGAAGTATTGTTCCATCCAATACATCACATGTATAAATTTAACAATTCAATACCATCATCATTTCACCAAAGGTTGATTTTGTTATTCTTTAACTTGACAAATTTCATATGATTCATAATCATAAGGATACACATATATTTGTATGTAACTGTATGATTCTCATTTTGTTGATTTAACTAACATGGCATAAAAGAATAGTCTCAGTTATCCAATTTTGTGTTCTTGCCATTTATGTTAAGCATAATTTCCCTTTGATCCAACACATACAAACTATTTGTATAAAATTGAATCAATTACTTGTACTTAACAATCTATCTCTTATCATGCTTTGAACTTTATAATAATGTTGAATCTAAATTCAGTTTCAAATACTCATACGCATAAACTAAAAGTACATATGATCTCTATCGTGTCTCGTATAGGCAAGAAAAGTCATGCAATCATTTTCTTCTTATGACAACTATTATCATACTATCGCAAAGTCTTTAATTGATATTCCTATTTATGCTTTTAATAGGCTAAAATAAGTAAAACAATTTCATCAAAGTACTATACCTTTTAGATCTACTCCATGCAACCTCTGCATTTTGCTATCATAATGTTGACACACATCTTACATGTTGTGGTTAAAGTTTATAAGACATTAATCAACTCAAAATGTCAATACAATTTGTCATCTATATGATTTTGACATTTATTTAAAACTTTGTCATCGAATCCTCAATAGGGATTATAGCATAATAACATAACAGTCAATCAATTTTCTATCTAACTTTTGAGAACTCTTCTTTAACATATTACTTCAAGAAAACTATGCATTAGCGAGGAAAAATTACCAACGGAACTACAACTGTAGCTAGTTACCAACGAAAAATCAAACTCTATTGGTAAAACTGTTGTGTAAATTTTTATTTTGCGACGAACAAAATTGTCATCAATAACGCATATTTTCTGACAAAATTTAATGGCGAAAATACTATGCTCATCGGTAAATTAGGTGGTAACGCTTTTTGCAATTAGATAGCGTCAGAATTTTACCGACGATAATTTATTCCGTCTGTAACTTCAGATCTGTTAACCTTTTCACCGACGGTATTTTATTCCGTCGGTAACTTTAGATGCATTTTACCGACGATATTTTGTTCCGTCGGTAACTTCAAATCAGCCTTTTTAAAAAAATGAAAATAAAATACAAAATGACATCGTTTTGGTTCGGAGTACAATGCACCCCGAACCTTCCCCATGGTTTTCTTTTATGTTTTCTCCTCCTTCCTCACATTGTCGTCCGTTGTCGCAAGCCTGAGACCATCGCCCGTCCATTGTCACAAGGCTGAGATCATTTTCGTCTCAGCCTAATCTATTTAAACACAGACACGCGGAACACCTCTCTTCTTCCCTCCTTTCTCATTTTCGTCTATTCCTCTCCACAGATGATCCATTGCCAAAACTCTTTCACATCCCAACGTTGGCTTTTGAACTTTCTTTTCATTTCTTTGTCATCCATCGTCTTCTTGTGTTGTGCCTCTAACTGATGAGTGGTGTTGGTTTTTTTTTTTAATCTCACATTAAACACCGAATGTATATGTCGATAACCATGGGTATTTTTTATGTGGAATGTTGAGTTGTTTGCATTATTTGTTGATGATAATGGTTGAAATGTAGTGGATATATGTTATTGTGGATGAAGAAAGGGAAAATAATGCAGTTTTTTTTTAATTTAGGTTGATATATCGCTACACATTAAGTGTTCAAAGAAATTCCTGAATGATATTGATATCGTTTTTTACCATGTTTTCATGTTTAAATTCTTTACGTTTTGTTAAATTTGAAATGTTGAAATGTGGTTGCACATTGGTATAATGTTAAATGTGAATAGTTTTGTTAATTTTGTAGTAGAGAAAATTATTATGCATATAAGTCTTCTTTAATGCATGTAATTTTCTTTCTTGTCTAACTTTAATATAACTAGGGAATTGATAAACAAATGCATATACCATGAATTATATGTTACCAATATAACTACAAATCTAATTATGCTACATAATTAGTGTGAATAATTTCTTGTAATCAACATGATATTCTTATTGAAAATGTTTTGCTACTAAGCACACTTTGAGTAAGTCGAACCATTTTGCTTCAATTTTGTCTTATAGACTCATGTGATTCAAATGCTCTTCTCTCCTTTAAGAAGTTCAATTAACTCCCAAGTAATGTGGCTTTTATATGGATGTAGTTTTATAATCCATTACTTTTCGCAAGTTAGAATGATGAAAGCTATGTTATGCATATATAGATGTAGTGCCTATTTGGTTCAGCTTTTGGAGGGTGAAAAAGTACTTTTTTTCACAGTAAAAGCTATTTTTTTTAAAAATGAGTGTTTGGCCGTAAAATCCAAAAGCACTTTTTTAATAGAAATGTCTTTTTTAGAAGCTAAAATATAGTTTTTTTAGAAGCTCAAATTTGGAGCTTTTCAAAAAAGCCCTTGATTTTAGCTTTTTCAAGTAGACATTTTTTTGACGTTTACGTTTATATTGCAAACTATACCGACTCTCAACTCTTCTTCTCAAGAACACCGCAGTTGTTCACAAGAGAAACAGACGGATCAACCCACAGGTATGCTATTTCTGGGATTTCTAGGATATTATTTCTTGTTTTTTTCCTCCTCATTTTTTTGTCCTCCTTCATTCACGGTGACTTTATGTGGGTGTTTTGTAACCAATAGTTGTTTTGAAATATTTGCGTCAGTTGAAATGTTTTATGTTCTCGATCTCCTTCTCTCTTCGTCTGGATATTTCTTTCTTTCTTGTGCCAAAATATATCTCCTTCTTCGTCTTCGTGCTGGGTTGTTCTTTGATTTACCATTTTGTCTGTTACTGAAATGGGTTGTTAATGATATTAAAGACAGTTGGTTGTTTTCTGTGAATTAATTCTTTTCAGTTCATGGGTTGCAGAGCTCCAGATTTGCAGGATTTGAGGTTTATCACTTTCTGATCAAAGCAGAGGGACACAGCAAGACACTGCTTTTTGGTATACGAGTACTTATTGATTTATGTAAGTACATATGCTCGTATGTATATATTTGTGTATGTTTGTGTGAAAGTTAATGAAGAGAAAGGTGGTTAGAATGGGGACCACGTCCAATCAAAGTTGCAAAATTTCATTTTCGATTGAAACTTTTTGATGGAATTCTGTTACCTTGGTTTTCAAGCATAGCTGGTAACAACTTCCTTTTTGCTTTTATGGGATTGTAATGGGTCATTGTTCAGAAAAGTTCAAGTCAATTTAGGATTTATATCTGTTTCTTTTGAATTATTTTGACTTGGTACTAAAGATTAATCAAGAGTTTCCAGATCTTAGTTACCTCATTTCTCTGTTTTTGTATGGTTTTTGATGTTGTCCTCAATTGGTTTTTGAGCAGTTTTAAGCAATTAGTTTTCTTGTTCTGTGCTTTTGAGCTTGCTTTATGAATTATCTTAGGTTTTTATGGTTGATTGAAACTGATGATAATGATTATGACAATGATCATGAATATAATGAAGAGATTGAAGAGTTTCTCCTTATGATGAAGATGATGAATTACTTCCTACAAATGAAGAAATCAATAAAAATGAAGACGTTGAAGAAAATCATTTAAACGAGTCACAAAATAACAAGATGAATGATGCGAGGGAACATATTGCAAATCTTCTTATATTACAATAAAATACATAATTTATTATGTATTTAACTATTTACTCAACTTGAATATTTATTTTGGAATTATAATGTTATTTAGCTTTTTATATGTTTTAATATTTATTTTTGATATTAGTTTTATTTCCTATAAGAAAATGAGACATCTCTTGAAATAATTTCCTTCAAGATGGTTATCTAAAATTTCCTACAAGATGGTTATCTAAGAAATAGGAAACCGCAAGGTGTAAATTAGACATCT
Organism: Erythroxylum domingense; assembly: GCA_025594535.1. NCBI lineage: Eukaryota > Viridiplantae > Streptophyta > Magnoliopsida > Malpighiales > Erythroxylaceae > Erythroxylum > Erythroxylum domingense. The sequence continues at coordinate 3,875,678 of JANQBM010000004.1, read as the reverse complement.
CTCGTAGTGGTGTGAATTAAACCTCAAAGTCTACAGCAGTGTCTGCATGATACATGTTTCAATTTGAAGTCATTCAAAGCATGAAATTATTGATGTCACAATTTAAATGGAAGTGAAATTGTCAAACAATTGTAAAGTAAATGTAAACTCATTCCATTTATGAAAGACCTAATAGTAGTTGAATTCTTTCTAATCAAATGTAAACCTAATATATTGTGCTTTGCATATTGTTTAATATACTTTAAATATTATTTATATGCATAAATAATTTTTATTACAAAATCAAATATAGTTAAAATTAATAAAAGTGCTTTTTATTTTTATTTTGCCAAACAATCTACTGTATGAATCTCTTTCAAAAAAACTATTTTTTAATTGACAGCCAAACAATCAACTGACTTCTTAGAAAAGCTTTTCTCAAAAAAGCTCTACTGACAAAATCTCTACTGACAAATCTCTACTGATATAAGCTCATCCAAATAGGCACGTAGTTACTCTTCTCGTTTAAGACTTGGACATATACTATGCATATAAAGTTTGAAGTTGAAATTGTTTTAGTTACCAATAAATGAATACAAGATGAACTCTATTGTAATTTACAACTATATTTATTGTTAATAATAATTTCTTTTAAAACTAAAAGATAAAGAACAAATGTATTATATTAAATACAAAATTTCTTTATTTTGCAAGCTTTGTTTTGTGTTGAAGGGCGTCCATAATCGTCTGACATTTTCCTTGGTTTTAGTTTTTGATTGTCTGTCGATCCAGGTAAGTCGTCCAACTCATTTACAATATGTTTTGCTTTACTAGTTGGAGTATTTATGAGAATTTTTTTTGATATTCTAAGTATCATTGATCATAACATCAAGTTTTGATTTAACATAAAGTTCTAATTAGTAGTAACTTTTATTGTCATGTAACAATTAAATGAGGATTGCATTTAATATGGGTATTGTTTGAAACATTGAGGCATAATAAACCCTTATGATGGTATATAGGTTAGAAACCGGTGATGCAGCTCTGATGAGGCTTATAGGTGAAAAATTTCATGAGCCAAGTACCACAACGAGAAGTCCCTTTCTCGATTCACAGGTATAAACAACACCACGTACCATAATATTTCTTTTCTTACGAACTTTGTTTGTATAAACTTTAAGCAGGATGTGTTTTGGTTTTGTGTTAAGGGAAATGATGTGTTGGTTTTATGTACTGGTTTGCAATATTCTTAGAAATATAAGATGGTATATAGGCTAGAAATCAGTGATGCAGCTCCGATGAGGCTTATCGGTGAAAAATTCCATGAGCCTAGGAGTCACAGCAAGAACTTGTTTTCTTGATTCACAGGTGTAAACAATGCCACGTACCATAGTTTTTGAATCAATTGTAGGTGATTAATTCGATCGATTAATTGTAGGTGATTAATTCGATCGATTAATACTTCAACTTAGATGTGATTAATGCAAACATAGAATTAAAACAAGCGATTAATACATTTCATAGACAAGATAATTCGTTCCATAATAAACTCCTAGGATGATATATAGGCTGGAAACCCATGATGCAGCTCCCGTGAGACTTATTGGTGAAACATTCTATGAGCCTAGGGGTCACAGCGAGAACTTGTTTTCTTGATTCACAGGTGTAAACAATGTTACGTACTAATGTTTTGAAATCAATTATAAGTGATTAGTTCAATTGGTTAATACTTAAGGGATGTTGTGTAAATTTTAGATATTCTGTAAATTTTGAAGAACATGAATGGTACTAACTATAGAATCACTGTTTTAAATTAACAATTTTGCAGAAATGAGTAATATTGATAGATCTTAGATGTATAGACGATTACGAGATGGTTTAATTAATCTTGAGTTTTTTGACGGAGTTGAAGCTTTTATTCATTATGCATGTTCTCAACCTGCATATATGGATGGGCCAAAGAATAGATGTTTATGTAAAAAGTACAAACACATTCGTTTCCTTCTTACTAATGAAGTGAATGGGCATTTGTTGAGAAGAGAGTTTGTTCCAAATTATTTTGGGTAGACACGGCATGGAGAACCGTTGATTTGTAGCACCTCAAGGGGTAATGAAGCACAATCGTCAGTGAGCTTAAATGAGTTTAAGGGGGAACTAAATTTAGAATAAATAATTTGGATGCAAATGAAAATCCTTACATGTAAATGATTTATGATGCAACTGATTATATCTTTTAGGAAAATATAGAAAATCTTAAAGAAAAACCCAACCTACAATTCAAATAGTTTTTTGACTTACTACACTCAACTGACCAAGAACTATGGCCAAATTATGAGACAATGACTCAATTGTCTTCAATTGCTCGTATCTTGAACATAAAGTCTGAATGACATATTTCTGATTGTAGTTTTGGTAAAATTCTTGGATGGTATAATGAATCATTGCCTCCTGATCACAAAATGGTTGATAGTTTTTACAATATGAAGAAATTTATTAGGGGTTTTGGTTTGCCTGTTGAAAAGATTGATTGTTGAAAATTGGGATGTATGTTGTATTAGGGTGATGATGTTGAATTACAAGAGTGGAAATTTTATGGTCAATCTAGGTTCAAGCCTAGAAAGCGTTCTAAGAAAGGAAAGTTAGTACCTTAGAAGTGGATGTATTATTTTTCGCTAATCCCGAGACTTCAAAGACTATATACTTCTGATGTTACTGTGTCTCACATGAGATGGCATAATAAACATCAATAAGAAGATGGAATAATGAGTCATCCATCACATGCATTGACATGGAAACATTTCAATGACACCCATTATGGGTTTGCAGCTGAAAGTCGAAATGTTACGTTGGGATTGTCGACGGATGGATTCTAACCTTTTGATCAATCCAGCCAGCAATATTCATCATGGTCAGTCATAATTACTCCTTATAATTTACATCCATGGATGTGTATGAAAAAGGAATATATGTTCTTGACAGTGATTGTATCAGGGCCTACAAATCCAAAGCATAAAATTGATATATTCTTACAACCATTGATATCTGAAATGCAGCATCTTTGGGAATATAGTGTTGAGACATATGATGTGTCTCTGAAACAAATTTATGTTGAGAGCAGCTTTGATGTGGACCATTAGTGATTTTTCGGCATATGCCATGTTGTCTGGCTGGAGCACAGCAGGGAAATTGGTTTGTCCTTATTGTGGCAATGATTCTGATGCGTTTTATCTTCGAAACGGGGGTAAAATATGTTGGTTTGACAATCACAGAAAATTTCTTCCTCCAAATCATCCATTTAGACGCAATAAACAAAAGTTCATTAAGAATAAGATGGTAAAAACACCTCCTCCCCCTCACAAAGATGGTGAACAGATATTGCAGAAGATTGAGAAATTAGGCTTGCTGAAAGTGACAGAATTTGAAGCTGATGAAATTAATACAAGCATTAGTAGAAACTTTGGTTGGAGAAAACAAAACATCTTTTGGGATTTGCCATATTGGAAAACTAATTTGATACGTCATAATCTTAATTTGATGCATATTGAAAAAATACTTTTGACAATTTGTTCAATACCATAATGAACATTGAAGGGAGGACAAAAAATAACGTAAAATCACGAGCTGATTTGAAACTTTTTTGTAGAAGGAATAAGTTACATAAAGATCTTCGCACTGGTAAATATTTGAAAGCATGTTACACTTTGGACAAAAAACAAAAGGAAATATTGTGTGAATGGTTGAAAAGCCTAAAGTTTCTCAATGGTTATGTTTCAAACTTAGCAAGGTGTGTCGATATGAGGAAGTATAAATTATTTGGGATGAAAAGTCATGATTGTCATGTGTTTATGCAAAGGCTAATTATAATTTCATTTCGGGAGTTGCTACCAAATAAGCTTTGGGAAGTAATAACAGAATTAAGTTTGTTTTTCAAAAAGCTTAACATCATCTGAAATCAAGTTAGCTGAAATGGAAAATCTAGAAAGTGAAATTCCAGTAATTTTGTGCAAGTTAAAAGGGATTTTTCCTCCAAGCTTCTTTAACTGTATGGAGCATCTACCTGTTCACTTAGCACACCAGGCTAAATTAGCCGGTCTAGTTCAATATCGATGGATGTATCCATTTGAGAGGTAATTTACACAAAAATGATTGTAATTGAAGTAATAGCATGTTTTAATAACTAAATTGGTATAACCATATTCGCTCATATAGGTATTTGCATCATTTGAAGAAAAATGTGAAGAACAAGGCTAGAGTTGAAAGCTCGATATGTAATAATTATTTAGTAGAGGAAGCTAGTACATTTTGTTCACATTATTTTGAGCCGTATGTTCACACAAAAAAAAGAAAAATTCCTCGTAATGATGATGGGGGAACTAGTGATGATGATGGTAACTTATCCATTTTCACATATCCTAGACAAACATATAGACGTTCAATAAAAGAATGTTAATAGAGGAAAAAATTGAGGTTGCCCATGGTTACAATTTATTGAACTGTCAAGAGGTTCAACCTTTCTTACAATAACTATCAAGTGATTATTTCGGTTTTGAAATTTATTGTTATTCATAACTGAAATACATAATAATGTTTTTAGATTATACGAGGAATTGTTACGCGAGCTCATGCTTGATAAAACACAGAATGATATTAATAAAGAAGTTGGAAGAAATTTTTCTCGATGGTTTGAGCAATATGTAAGTTTTCACTTACAAATATTAAAATGATTAAATTATAAGATTTAAATGTTCAAATGACATTATACTGTTTAATATGAAATTTTCTTTTCTGTAGGCCTTAAAAATCTAATAAAGAACAAGTTCATATATGATCTTGCGAAGGGACCTTTGCGAACTGTTAAATCATATCCGATGTATTTCATTAATGGATACAAATATCATACAGAATCTCATGGTCATAGCATGACAACAATAAATAGTGGAGTTTGCATACAAGGAGAAGTGATTGATTACTATGGAAAAATAATTGAAATACTTGAAATTGAGTACCCTGCATTGCCAATAAAGCGAACTGTGATATTTAAGTGTGAGTGGTTTGATCCAACTCCAAATGTTGGTACAAAAGTGCATAGTCGATACAATCTAGTTAAAATCAACAAGCGAAGAAGATTTCGACATTTTGAACCTTTCGTGTTGGCAATGCAAGCGATCCAGGTGTATTATGTCCCTTTTCTCAGGTTACGATAAGATAAGTCTGATTGGTTGGCTGTTTGTAAAGTTAAACTTAGAGGTGTTTTTGAATCACGTGGAAAAGGATAACAGAGAATTGAAAGTGAAGCGTTTGAGGAAGATGCTTATGAAATAAATGCATCTATCGTATATGAGAATAACAAACCTTTGAATGGTCCATGTAATGAATATATTAAAATTTTATCTAGAGAGGATGAGTAGGGTTAGAGATCTGAAGAAGAGCTTAAGTTTGATTCAAATTCTTCAGAAAAATAAGATGATTTTGATTTACAATTAAGTGATGATAACGATTAGTTTGTGTTTGTAATTGAATATTATATTCAAGTAATCAATTATTTCCTTTTCAATATATTGTATAAAATATTGAAATCAAATTGTAATATTTCTATAAAATTCAATCAAATATTAATTTCAAATTTGATTCAAATTCTTAGAGATCTGAAGAAGAGCTTAAGTTTGATTCAAATTCTTCAGAAAAATAAGATGATTTTGATTTACAATTAAATGATGATAACGATTAGTTTGTGTTTGTAATTTATGCGACCAAGATTCAGACCACACTTGCGGATGAGGCATCACCTGTCGTACCTACTGTTACACAATCTATCACCCCTACATCATCCATATATCGACAGAGATATCAGGGGTAAACAATGTGGATGAAGGAGGCGATCGCCAGCTTGGAGCTGAGGGATCTGATGGAAGAACTTACATCATAATTGTCAATAATATATAAGTGAAAATACATGAAACACTATATGTTTATAATTAAGTTATATGTTTAAATTTTAAAAATGGTATAAATTTATTTGTTTTTATATTAGGTTGATTCCATCTGGACCGTGCTCAAGATGTTAGATTTGTGTTCTAAAAGTTATTTAAGATGATTACTTTTATATGTTATATTTATGAATGTTATTTATATTTTGTTCCATGAGTTTTATATTTATTTAGAAGTGTTCAAGAAGATGCAGTTGGTCTTGAACCACAGAACTCTAAATAATATGAATATTCAATTCTAAAATGTTCATAGGTCTTGGATATTAGCAGGGACACTAATATGCCATATAAGACTGTCGTGTTGATTAAAACTATGTTTTAGTTCTGTAAACGTTGATAAAGGATTATCATTTAATAACGTGAATATATGAAAGGTTTCATATATTGAACAGACCTAATAGTTAAAACATTATATGGATTGTATTTGTGTTATTAATGTTTTTATCGTGTCTTTGATTCCAAGATTGATACATATATCTTTTTCAGATGAGGAATGTATAACGTAATTATTATTAAAAGTTGCTTATAACAAGTGGTGATAAAAATAATAGTTCTTTATATATAACTTGTGCGGGAAAAAGATACATGTAAATAGCATCATTGCCACTCATTAATAATGAGTAACGATATTTTATAGACCCCTTGGTAAAGTGGAATTATAAATGGATCCAATATAAATGAGGTACAGTTATAATTTATAATTTACTTAATGGAGACCAAGAAACGATTATAATACAAAGATGACACAGTCCTACTT
>JANQBM010000004.1:3800907-3821402 GCA_025594535.1 Erythroxylum domingense | reverse complement strand
TGACAATGGACTATTTTGCAAATTTTAAAAAAATTCAGGGACTATTTTATAAATTTAAAAAATTACCCGAAACGGTATCCGGTATTAACCGGTACCATTCTAGAACCTAATCCGGTACCGAGTCCGGTACGGTATTCATAACTTTGAGGATGACACAACAACCATAAAAGGAGGAAGGAGCACGAGGAAAAAAAGGGAAGGCGATTCAGAAAAAGTGTGAACAGGGATAGTTAAGCAAAAGCATTTTCGAGCCACCAATATGATTGGTTTCTTCTTTTTCTCTCCATCATGCGCATGCCTAAGTGAAACTCAACCGCTCTTTATTCTCTAGTATTAAATGACTTCCACTTAATATCATAAATCTTATAAAAACAATATAAAAATAAAAAAGTATGAAATTTGAATACATAATCTTATTAAGGTATAATTAATTTATAATTAAAATTGGATATTTTTGAAATATCAAAATTATGTCTAAACGATTCAAAGCATTAAAATCTAACTTATATTTTAATAAAAATATTAATTAAAAATACAGTTGTATACCATACCTTTTTTTTTTTTTGTTCCTCTTATGAGAACTATATTTATGAAATCCTAACAATCTGATCATTTGTAGGTCTCCACCTCTTAAAGGCGCCCGATGACCTCACTATTAGTTTATGTAACAGACCTCAAATGTATCCCAACAATTTTTGAACATCATCTTTCATTCTCCTTAGGCATCTAGCATTCCAACTCAGTAAATAAATAAGAATAGGCTAATAGCCTTGTATTATTTAGGTTTTAACTTCGCATATAATAGAATAAACTACAATAATTATCAAGTAAAACGTGCCATTTGGTCTTAGATTATTGGACATCTTGTCCATGACTAAAGTTAACAAGAGTACATGCATGTCTCATTATGTTATTTGTTTGCTTGTGTCCTAGGTTTTCCTGCAAGAGATTTTTCCTCTTGAGATGTCACGGAGAAAAGAATGGCCACGAGCCAATCGGTCCTTCGACTCATGTGGCTCTACTGAAATAGTCCAGAGCACAGAACCAAGACGGGACTGAAAGGTAGACGGTCCCCTATTATATATGGAAACGTCGTTTGCCCAGGGCCCTCCACAAATAAGGGGCCTCATCTGTAATTAGCATTGAATGTAGCCTTGAATGTAGGGAACGGTATTGAAGGTAGAGATAGAGAACGTTGCTGAGTAAGGTAGCAAATTCTAACATGGATACATAATGAAGCGTTGCTCGAATTAGCTTAAGTCATCCACTGACTTGAAAACAAAGGAAACTGCCCATTTTACGACAAAATTAGCATTAAATGTGGAGTACGTTGGTGGAGAAATCGTAGCAACTTTCATATTGATTATGTTAACGTTAACTTATTAATTATAAATAGTTTTGAAGTATTTAGGTATATTTTTATTTTCTAATTTTTTTATTTTCATTAATATATGTATTTAAGGTATTTCAATTAAAAAATTGGAAGCAAAATTTTTTTATGATTCTGTCTTTTGAATTCTGAGTATAATTTAAAGGTAAAGTTTCTAATTTTTTAATATATTTTTAGTTTATTAAATATTTGAATATGTTATAATTAATTTGTAATTTTTCATTAATATGAACATTATATTAGCATTTTAAATCATAACGTTAATATTAAATGATATTGTATTTATTTGTGTTTCTTTTTTTTATTTTTATATTACTTATTATTTATAAAAATAATTTAATTTTTGTAATTGTAATTTTCATTATACTTTACACAAGTAATGTAATAATTGTTAGATTTGTCATCAACGTCATAAGAAAGGTTGAATGGATTAGCTATGTTATGTATTGAGAATGATATGTTGGACAATATTGATCTTGATAATATTAACGGAGAAATTGTTTTTCACAAATTATGATCCCTGTGTATTTGTTAGTTTAATTCTCTTAGTATTTTACAGTCTAATATTGTTATTTGATTGCAAATATTGTTATTTTGTTGTTACTATTATTATTTTTAATGATTTTATTGTTAATGTTATTTGTAAGATATTATTAGCTGATGTTATGATTATTTAATATTTGGTTGAGTGTGTAGACTTATAAATTAAGTCATTTATGTTTCATAGGATCCTTTTTATATTTCATCCAGAGCCTATAAAACGATAGAAACGACCCTAATTACACGACACTACATGTTCAGTTCCCACTTCTACGCGATTAGTAATGGATACGAAGAGCCTGCCACAGGGTCTTCTATGATTCGCTCCGGTGACTAAGCTTTTGCTACGTCGTTGATGTTCATCACTCCAAGAAGTTGAAATGGTAGAAAATTACTCGGAAGTAGCTACTAATAATTCGATGAAAAAGAAACATGTGCACAGTATATGCATGTGCATTTCGTTTGATTGGACCAAATCACCGGTTTGATACAGAGCAACAGCGCATATTTCTTCTACCGACGTACCGGAAGCACGTGCTTGTATGCGTTATGATATATATTCCTGTCATTCGTGAATGGGATCTCTCAGCTAAGAAACAAAGACAAATGTGTACGATAAGCGTTGTTTTTAATTGATTATATCAATCTATACTCATGACCCAACAAAATTACACTATAAAATAAAACATGTATCAGACAAATTTTAAATTGTATGAAACATCTGTTGAACTTGGGTTAGATTATAATATGATTAGATTAGTACAGGTACGACCACTATCACATGTTTTTTTTTAATTTTAGTAATGTAAACTATGCTTAAGTAATTTAAAATAATGAAAATATTTTCAAAATCCAAAAAAGATTGCATCCTACTCTGTTACTTTTATATTCATATGCATATAATGGTAATCATATATTCATATGCATCACTAAACATTAATCATAACATTTCAGTACTGTATGCCATGGTCTTTGCTTGTCCCTGCTGTCCAGGATCTGTCTTTGTCCATTCTTTAGCGCTCCTGCACCCCCGGAGGGACCGATCCTCGAATAAATTGTCACGGGTCATCTTTGTTATTTGTCGATTTTATCGAGCTAGTATAGCTGTTGGCCTACTATAAACATTGTTTAGTAACATCCTGTCACTAAATATTAGAGATACTGTTGTTTCACTAAGACAACACTTCTTAACAGTTTGGTAACAAGTATTGTTTTCAATCTCAGGAATTGAATATGTTTGTCAAGATTTCATAGGTATGGTAGTGAAGGTGTACGCTACTAAAAATGTGTTCTACCAAATAAAGCTGCATACTTATAATGGCAAAAATATTAAAAACTAGCTCAGTTGAGCAATTTTTACCAGTCGTAAAGTGGAGGGACAAACAATACGGACTAAAGGTGACTGATTGAATGCAACGAAATTATTGTCCCGTCGATGTTCTTCAATTTTTCTGCAAGTAATGAACATGACGACTTCAGCTTGTACTTATTAGGAATCAAAACGAAAAGTTATATTCATTAATGAGGGTATTCAAAAGTAATAACTACATTATTATAATTTAATAAGGAAAATTGCCCAAGATTGCAAATTATGGTAATGAATTTATGATTAAGGTCCGAATCATTATCATAATTACGGCAATTACTATAATATAATACATAATTTACTGTCAAAAAAAATTCATAATTTATACTTTAAAAGTTTTCGTTAGTCTTTTATTAAAATATTTAAAATTTGTTAATACTTATTTAAAACCGAAGATCTGACTTGGGAGAAGGTGGTGCTTTTTTCTTTTATGATGCCAAACTCATTTTGTTACTTTTTATGCCAAAATTTAATGAATATAAGTACTTTGATGTTAGTGAATATATAAAATCAATTAAGTTGGCCTAATACAATAACTTAAACTTTTGTGATAAAACGGTCACTTAATATAGTATTAGAGTCTCTGTGATCAAATGGTTGTGAGTTTAAATCCTACCACCCACCTATTTCTTATCTAATTAATTCAGAACAAGATAGAATGAGCTTGTGCAAGTTTCAAATTCAAAGGACTTTTATTTAAGAGGTGAATTAGTGAATATATAAAACTAATTAAGTTAATCTCGCACAATAACTTAAACTTTTGTAATGAAACGAATGATTAAGACACTTGAATGACGAGTCCAAATGAGTATACTAGAGGACAATCAAATTATTGTCCTCCACTTGAAGTTGCGATGACTAGTGATTGTGTTTCCCACTTGTTATAAGGACAGTGATTTGTACTTTTTATTGGATACAATTTGAAATATAAAATATCTAATGTGAAGAAGCTACTTACAATTAGCGAGTGTGTGCACGCAAGCAGGAGAAGGACAGATAGCAAGAAGGGTCGTTGGGGTTACGTGAACCATGCACGGCAAAAAAAAAAAAAAAAGACCTAAAAATTAGGACATTACACGAGTATAAATGGAGCAATTGAACTGTGCTTTGGTTTTGTACAAGTCGGCAGAAATTAGCTTTAAAGGAGCTTAGATTTCCGAGTCTCGATCGAACATATTCACTAGCTTCCTACCTTACTCTCGGAACCTGCACTAGTTACGTTCAAGCTGATAGGGATTTTGGGGGCAAGAAACATTAACGTACATAGAGGAAAATGGGTAGAGCACCTTGCTGCTCTAAGGTTGGGTTGCACAGAGGACCCTGGACTCCAAGAGAAGACACATTGCTTACCAAGTATATTCAAGCTCATGGTGAAGGTCATTGGAGGTCTTTGCCTAAAAAAGCTGGTAAATTTCTATCATTTCTTCCCAAGTCTTTGGCTTAAAATAAACGCTAAGGTTTTTTACTCATCTGATGAACAGAGAAAAGAGAATTTTCCATCTGAAAGGAAAAAAGTGAGTGAAGGGATAGAAAGAGTTCTGTATGCTTACACAATCACCTGGTCTTGATATTTTAAGTGATTAACTAAATTGAGGTTCAATCAACTAAAGTTGTTTCTTTTCTTTAATCCCTCAATTATGGAAGTACTTGTAAATTTACACATGAAAAATGGGGTTTTCAACTTTCCAATAATCACTCTCTGTACAGTGCAATTTGATTTGTCAGGATGTGTTTTTCATCTTTCGTACGAAACTATTATTAAGAGATGAAAGTTCTGACATTTCTGCGTTGTACCTTAAAGATCATTGAGTAATATGCATGTGAATGTTAAAGGTCTCCTCAGATGTGGGAAGAGTTGCAGATTGAGATGGATGAACTACCTGAGACCAGACATTAAGAGAGGGAACATCACTCCGGATGAGGATGACATTATTATCAGAATGCATTCTCTACTTGGCAACCGATGGTCTCTTATTGCTGGCAGGCTTCCTGGCCGAACAGATAACGAGATCAAGAATTACTGGAATACCCATCTTAGTAAGCAACTCAAGAAACAAGGAACCGTCCCGAACACCCGTAAGAAACTACCGGAGCCATCACAACGAGGGCCAAAGAGAAGGAAAAACGATACTGCTAAGAAAGAGGACAACAACAAGAAAGTGAATAAAAGCAAGATTAAAGTGGAACCAGTCAAACCCAAGATTCATCAACCAAAGCCTGTTAGATTCACTTCATTATCTTTGCCAAGGAATGATAGTTTCGAGTCCAATACTCTGAGCACTATCACTTCAAGCCAAGGAGGAGAAGGTGGTTTCGGAGCAGAGATTATAGTTGATGTTCCTTGGGACGATTTCAAGTCTAATCAGGAAAATGGGGTTAGCTTTCTTGTTGGAGATGACGAATATAATCAAGATTATCTAGTCAACGGGACGGATCTTAATCAATGTCACCATTATATTCAGCCTACAGAAGACAACAGCTTGGAGAAGCTTTACGAGGAATATCTACAGCTCCTGAACGCAGATAGTGATCAAGTACAGCCAGGCTCACTTGCAGAATCGTTGTTGGCATGAAAAGGAAGAACATGAGTCTACGCATGGTTGCTTGTCAAAAAGCATTAAGTAATAGTCATATTTAGTTTTGAATCTTACTTTGCACCGCGTGCCTGTCTTCTAGCCAACTTAACGTGCAAATTCCACCACTTCACCATCATAGTTTGATACATAGGGACAGTCATAGATGGGGTGGGTCTCATTTTATGGTTTTATTGATAATAGGAAGCCACCTATGAAGCTAAGATAACATATAGAAGAGTCACGTGAAATTAATACATAAATATATGTCTTTCAAATCAATTAAAACCAGAGATGAATTCTATGTGATCTTTAAAAAAATTGGTCCAAAGGTACGTGTTATATAGATCATGCTTGAAGTCTAAGTTACATTAGTAAAGATTGGCTAGTTCATATCCCTAAAAGGCAGGTCACGTTCATTAAAAGAAAAAGGAGTTATAACTTGACTAGTTGTCTTGACTATAATCATCTTTGTATGATCATAATTTTAACACATATTTAGAATCTTACAACGCAGTTCTTTTGAAACTTGTCGGTAAAATATTTTACTAAAAGTTATATCGAGAAGAGCCTTTTTTTCATTCATGTGATATAATAATGTCATATACTTAAAATGATTTCAGATATCTTCGTATACTCTCTGACCGAGAAAATTTTAGATAATCATTTTCTTTAAAGTAGAAAAGTAAACGGACTCGTGCAGTTCCAAATCGTTTACAAATGTTAGTGTGGAACTTTCAATTCTTTGAACTTTTTTTCCTGATCATTGAATTCTTTTATTGGGTTAGTCATAATTCAGGAAACAACTACACTAAAGTCATGGGGATGTCGGTGGAGAAATTTCACGTTCAAATCAGTCAAGTCGAATATTAAGTAGTAACGATTATACATGGACCCTAACTACGCAGCCTTTATTAGAGATTAGTTGATATTTAATTATGACTCTAATTCTAATAATTCGATTTATTTTTCAAATAATTGAATTTTTTACAATTTTTATATGAACTCGTAGCAAATAAAGTTATAGATTATTACTGAACTTGTTAGATCAACTCTAACTGAATCTATAAAATATATTAAATTAGTATAAAAATATATAAGATAATGACTCATCCAATTTACTTCCACCGACGCATTGATAATTGTGGGTAAGAACTAATGTTTTAAAAATCGGATCGAAAAGTAAATTGGTAAGATAAGAGGTTTAAGGAATAAAAGGTTCATCGTTATAATACCGACTAAAGATTAAATAAAATTAAAGAATTTGAAATATGATTGAAAGTGAAGAATTTAAAGTTTAACTGAAAAGGAGATTATTAAATAAAAATTAATTGATTTATTTTAGTTTATAAGAACTTATTAATTTATAAAAATTGATCGATTAATTAATAAATTAATTGATTTTTAACAACAAGAATTATTAGAGTAAAATAAATGGAAAAGTTGAAAACTCAAACAGAAAGTTAAACGGTGCAAAATTTTTATGATTAAACCGATTAAAAGAGTTGAATTTTTTAATTATTGGTGAGAACTAACTAATGCAGCTATTGCTGGAAATGGAGATCATTATACTTATAAGGTTATAGGGTTTTCAACGAGACAAGCAATTAATGCAGGTAATTACTCAATATACTTATATGCTTATAGGGTTTTCAACCAGACAAGCAATTAATGCAGGCAATTGCTGGAAATGGAGATCACAGGTAATTGCTGCAGGTAATTGCTGGAAATGGAGATCATCATACTTGCATTCTTATAGGGTTTTCAACCAGACAGGCAAAATCGGCGTCATATCATTACCTAGAAATTGTCAGGTATCGGATCCAGCAAAGAACATTAAATCAAATATACAATATATGGCACTAGATTTAAGGTATGATTGGTTTTAGAAAATACTTAAAATTGCAATAAACGTTAAATCAAGGACAATATAGCACTGGCATTAACTCTTACTAATATCAAAAGTTTGCCCCCATTGGACCAAAAAAATTAAATAAAAAAGAAGGTGAAAGTTAATGATTATTTCACTTATTTTATCTTATCACTTTAATTAATTTAAAAATTATAATATTAAAAATTTTAAAAAATTATATAATTTTTATTGACTTATTTTAATTTTAATTATTCTATAATTAAAATGTAAAAAAAATCTACAATTTGTGATGACTTAGTTTTTGATGATAAATTTTATTAAAATAAATTGACAAATTTTTGTTAAATTTTATTTTGTAGCATATTTACTACAAAAATTATTTTTTAAGAATAATTTAAAATGATACGAGTAAATTTTTAGAATAAATTAAATCATATAAAAAATTGTATCTTTTTCTCTAAACAAGAACTTCTGAAAAGAATACTTCGATCGAGACATTGGTTCTTATTTAATTGAAATCAGATTCCTTATTTTGATTATAATATTTTTATCATATTTTATTAAATTAATTTAACGTGCATTTGATTGGGTAAGAACTAACTGATTCACCCGACAAGCAAAGCCACCGTAACATAATTACATACAAATTATAGGGTATCGGAAGTAGCAAAGATCGTCAAATAAAGACATCAATTATAGCACTGGCATTAAATGATGATCGGTTTTCAAAAATACTTCAAACCGCAATTAAGGACAAGATCGAACAAGTATTAACTTTTATAATATAAAAAGTTCGCCCCCAACCCCATTGGGATCGAAAAGTTATAAAAATAAGGTAAAAATTATTTAATTTTTTGAAAATATTTTTAATATTAAAACATTTTTACCAAATTATTTTTTGTGCAATTTTTTATGTAAATAAATTATTTTGACATAATTTTAATAGTAAATTTTATTACAATAAGTTAATAAAAAACTATAAAAGGTTTTTGGATTTGTAAATTATTTTAAAACAAGTTTGAATTTTAATATAAAGTCTAGAATGAATAAAATCATATAAAATTTGTATCATAAAAAATAAGGGTTATATTTTACCCATTCTTTCTAGTTATTGAATGTAATGGCTGTTCCATGACTGATCATCAACGTTATGCGTGCGTCAATAATGATCTACCAAACCGTATCCTACAGAATTAAAGGAGGAATTGATGGACGTGAGTATTTTTAGAAGAGTACGAGTATCGAGGCGTAATTAACAATTGACCCTTGATCAGAAACCTTTGAAGGAAAAACGTGTACAAGATCTCAGCAAATCCTGGTGCAAGATTCTTGTTAATGGTTGTCGGTTGATATAGAACTTCCACAAAAACAAAAGGCGGAAGGGGATCCGAAGGATGATTCTCGAACTGACCCAGAGGTGGCTGTGCAGCTCTTACAGTTGGCTCCTTCGTATGCTTGTAACAATGAAGCTCTTGACAAGAAGGAATTGGCCTAATGACTTTAGCTCCTCACTTAAGGCTCTCCTTTAAAGAAGGTCTTGAGTTCGAGTCACGTCAAAGAAGGAGAAATAAGAAATTTGTCCTATTGATGATTCTTTAGCCCTCTAAGTACAACTTCTTGATCGGATCAATTACAGACGCATCGCTTTCAGCGGCAGTGTGGGAGTTGAAGCTATTAGGAAACCTGAGGCTGCTGGGAACCTGATGCTGAGTGGGGCCAGCGATCAATCAGCAGTTGACTAATCAAGTATGTGACAGCTCCTTGTGCGCAGAAGTGTACAAGCTACGTAGGAACCTGAGGGATCTTGGAGTTCCAGATTTACATCTTCTAGGGTTCTTGGGGTAAGGTCTTAGAGGCTTAGGATTAGTCCGGCTAAGTCGGGATACCTAATGTAATCAAAAAAAAAAAAACAATGAAGCTCTTGTAAGAGATCTTCAACGTCTCCTGTGCATGGACTGAACGATAGAGATTCAACATATATATTGGGAGGAGAATATATATCCTGATTGGCTAGTAAATTATGCGCTTTTTTATAACTTGGGATATCACCAGCTTAATCACTACCCGGCGGGACTTTCCTAGTTCCTATTTGGGAATGTTATAGGGGTTACCATGCCTTGGTTTTGCTCTGTAACTGTTTAATTTTTGTTTGTTTTGGGCTGTCGCCTCTCTTTTCACCCAAAAAAATTAGTGTCAACTTTAAATTAATTTGTCGTTTAAGACCTTAATTGAAAAAAAAATAAACATACTCAAGTTTATAAGACTTAGGCTGCATTTGGATTTGTAATGCGGTGAGAATAAGTACTTATTCAACGCAGTTTCTAAACGCAATCATATTTTTGGATCTACGGGCGAACAATCAGAGGTTAGAGAAAAGTGCTGTGTCACCACAGAAATCGATAAGCAGAAAGAGGATTGTGATAGGAAAGTACTTCTGTGGTAGAAATTCTACTTTCTATTAATAATCTTTTGATAATTATTATTTTCCATTATATCCTCAACTAATAGAAAGCAAGTTCAACGTATGGTCTTTTTCTTATTTATAATTTGAATTTATATGACTAATAATATATTTTTTATAAAATATTTTACTTATTAAAATTATTTTATTTATATTTTCTTATTTTAATTTAATATTTTCTTATTTATAATTTTAAATTTATATGATTAGTAATATATTTTTTAATTATTTATATAACAATTAAGTGTTTATTAAATCAATGGACTTTTTAGTCATTTTATCTCTTTTCAGCAACCGTAACTACAATCACACTTACCAAACACCTATTTTTACGTTTCAGCAGTTACCAAAACATCAATCATAAATAGATAAGTACTTATTGAGAATAAGTACTTATCATTTCAGCAGGTTATCAACCGTCACCACTCTCCCAAACCAAACCTTAGGATTATAATATATATACGATCTTTTCTTTATATTTTTACAAAGAAACTATTTTTGTAATCTTATAATCATAAAATAATAGTTTTACCAATTACTCTAGGGTGCTTAGTCTAATGCTCAAGAAGAAATTTTTATTAACATACATTTTTATTTATATAGACTCAAGAAATTATTATAATTAGATTGAACAGAATCGATAAATTAAGTTTAACCTCTTATAATAGAAATTTATTAGAAGATGTTCTTCCGAATTCGTGTAATTTTTAAAAAGTTTTTAAGTCCGATAACTTGCCTCTTAAATTGATTTTAATATTTAATTTATCATAATACATCGTTTATAGACTTGATTGCTGATGGAGGTTTTCCGGTGATTAAAAAGAAATCTTATATATAAACTTCATTTGGCCTGTAAATACTCTCCTGTTGAAGAACCTTGTGCCCGTTATCTTATAGCATCAATCTCCATGCAGATTGTAGGGTAGTGAAAGGTCAATGCCTGACCTACCAAATTCGTTTCCCTGAAAATGAACATAAAGTATCATAACTATGTTAACGGTAACTCCTCAATAAAAAAATCCCCTTTCCATTTTCCAATAATGATAAGGAAAATGGAAGGGATCAAATACAACAAGTGATCACCATTTGTTAGATGAGCTCGTGACTAACGTCTGTTCCTCACAAAGTTTGGTAATCAAACGAACAAAAAATATCACCATCATCGTGACCGCGATATCGAATATTTGGGTCCGGGCGGCCGGAGATACGACATGACTTGAAACTTTTCATTAATTTAATTAATTAAATCAGTCTATTCGCCACCTGGGTCTCATTAACGTGACACCTGTTCTTCATACCCCGAATAATTGTATGAACAAAACCTGGAATACCTCCGTGATTCCTGTCATCCTTGGCGGAAGGAATCATGTATCTTAAACCCCACCGCACGCCAATCCTTTGTATTCTTACAGGACAGGCACTGTCACATTGGTAAAGTCGTTTCAATCTTCTCCCAACGTCAATCATTGATTTTGATCCGTGAAAATCATGGCCATTTCACTAACAAGAATATGTCTACATTTTTAATTCTGCTTTCTTGACTTTCATGCAAGGTTAATCCCTATGTGGTATTGCCTTGTGAAATGTGATTATCACAACAACGCACACAACGTGAAACTCATGAAGATTTTAGTACGTCTTTTTACTAGCCTAATATATTAAACTGTAATTCATGTCTTGGATAAGCCCTCTGTGTTTTTCATATGCGTACCTTTACAACGCCTTTTTACTAGTAATGTTCCTCTAGAAAAGACTTATTCCACCAATTAAACCTCTCTTAATGACAAAATTTTCACTCATCTATAATTATTTTGAGATGGAAACATTTTGGCATACCGAATGTGCATAAAGATACACCCATTTATTAACCATCGAGTTTGTTATAAGCATGATAATGTCTCCAACTAGACTTGTTGAAGTACACATATATATGTTAATATGTTTGCATTCTTTGTCAAGTCAACATATTAGGTAAGTGTAAATATGAGGAGGGTTATTGTTGTATTTTCTCGTTGTTGTAACCTTAGCTACCAAGCTCTTATACCTATATATTTGCTCACTCATTGAAGTAGTTTGCACGCTTGTTTACTAATTTATTCTACATGGTATCAAAGCATACCGATAAAAAACCTTGGTCTTTTTTTTTGTCATGGGTGATTGCAAGAAAAAAGCCATGTTAGGGGTTCCTCCACCATTGTCTCTCATTGAAGATGTGTCATCTCCTTTCTTCCTTAATTCGTCTAATAGTCCAAGAATTACACTGGTAAACTATCTGTTGAAAGGAGAAAATTATCTGACATGGCGCAGAGGAATTCTTAAAACACTAAGAGCCAAAAGCAAACTAGCCTTCGTCGATGGTCAATGTCAAAACCATCTGAAACAGTCAACACTTATGGAGCTTGGCAAAAATGCAACTCCATGGTTATTTCATGGCTATTTAACGCTGTTGCACCAGAACTACTCGACAGTGTAGCTTATGCCGACTCCACCTGAGAGATGTGGGTGGATCTTCAACATCGATTTTCTCAAGGGAACGTGCCAAGAATACATGAACTCAAAAGAGAGATCGCTCTTTTGCAACACCAAGGATTATCCGTCATCGAGTACTTCACAAAATTAAAGGGTTGTTGGGACGAGATGGTTACCTATTCCAACTTTTTGGAATGTATTTGTGGAGCAGTTAAGGAAATAATCACAGAACGCGAAGGTAAGAAGTTTACACCAATTTTTAATGGCCTAAATGATGTTGTCAGTGTGATCAGGTCTTAAATTCTTATTATGGAGCCATTACCAACTTTAAGCAAAGCATATGCATTAGTGGTGAAAGAAGACAAACAACAAAGCGTTGCTTCTACTTGCCTCAATCCAAAAGATGTTGCCGGCTTTGCTGTCAAACAACCTTGAAAAAAGGATGAGGAGGTGATAGAAAAAAGCAAGCTTCACTATACTTATTGCAAAAATAGTGGTCATGATTATAAGATATGTTTTGAATGTATAGGTTATCCGGAGTAGGGGGATAGAGGAAGAAATTGCGAAACAATTTTGGCAAGAAGCCAAGGCCAAGAACGTAGAAACCTTTTGCTAACAAGGCATCCATCGAGTCTAAATCAGAAGGATTTACCCTTACAAAGTAGCAATATGAGCACTTGATGACACTTGTTCCTCTTCACAGTATGCAAGCAAACTCTAAGAATGTTGCAGATAAAGTCTCTTCTGAATCTCTTGAATGGATTATAGATAGTGGCGCTTTTGAGCATATGACTTTTAATCAAAGTTTATTAACTGATGTTCGGTCGGCACCTCATGCACCTCGCATTTGATTACCAAATGGTAAAGCTCTTAATGTTCATTTACAAGGTCAAGTGCAATTAACACATAACTTAAAACTAAATGATGTTCTCTTCATTCTAGATTTTACTTGTAATCTTTTATCTGTAAGCAGGTTGTCGAAAGACTTAAACTATTCATTTGTCTTCTCACCAACTAGTTCTCTTGTATCGAACCTAGTAACGAAGAAAGTGATTGGAATGGATGAACAAAATGATAGTTTATACTATCTGAAGTTCAAGCCAAATGTGATAGCCACCACTAGAAATGAAGATAGTTTTGTTAATTGGCAAAGGAGATTAGGCCATCTTCCCTTTAAGAAGTTTGTTTTTATTTTAGATATTCCCAACATGTCTTGCAAGAATATGAATAATGGTTGTAATATTGGCATCACGCTAAACAAACTAGAAAGTCATTTATTAGTGAAATTTCCAGTATTGTCTGTTTTGATCTAGTACATGTTGATGCTCGAGGACCTTATAAAACCCCATCCTCTACTAGAGCTCGTTATTTCTTTACTATTGATGAAGATTTTAGTAGAGCTACCTAGGTTTATTTAATGAAACATAAATCTGACGTTGTGATTTATTTTCCAATTTTTGTGCCATGGTTAAATGCCAATTTGGGAAGGAAATCATTAAAGTTAAAAGCGACAATGCTTAAAAGTTCGTTGCAAGACCATTCGTTAACTTTCTTCAATAAAATGGAATTCTTCTTCAAATTTCTTGTCCAAACACACCACAATAGATTGAAGTGGTCGATAGAAAACATCGACACCTATTGGAGATAGTGAGATCGCTCAGGTTCCAAGCAAATCTTCTAATTTAGTTTTAGGGGAGTGCGTTTTAGTCACTGCTTATATGGAAAATCACATGCCATCCTCAAAACTTGATGGTAAGACTCCTTTTGAAATTCTATTCTCTAAGGTATCGATTTATAACCATTTTCAAGTTTTTGGGTATCGTTATTATGTTCACTCACAAACACAAGGACAAATTTCAAAGTAGATCCAGACCTTGCATTTTTATTGGTTATCCAAATGGCCAGAAAGGTTACAAAGTTTATGATCAAGAGACTCAAAAAATATTTGTTTCTAGAGATGTCATTTTTTATGAGAATGATTTCCCTTATGTCTCTAAGTTGAAGAAATAGGTAACAAAACAATTCATCTGGAACCAATGACAACAGACGAGGATGAAGCATCTAAGTTCATCATAACTTATGATGATCAGGATATGAAAGGCGTAGAAGGAAATCAAGACTTAAAAGTTGAGCTTGAGAATTCTCAAGTTCAATTGAAAAGTCAAGTACCTAATCAAGAAAAGAATTCTCTAGTGGCTCAGCTAGAGAGACACATTCGCCATACTAAGCTGATTATGAAGTAGAGTTACCTTTAGTAAGAGCAAATCAAGTTATACTAGGTGCACCATATCCTTTGACTCATCATATTGATTATTCTAAATTTTCACCTTCCTATAAAGTCTTCCTTGCAACTATAGCTACTAGTTAGGAATCGAAAAACTATTTTCAAGCTCAAGCTGATCCTAACTGGCAAGAGGCTATACGGTAAGAGGTGTCTGCTCTAGAAAGAAATCAAACATGGAACTTGGTCTCCCTACCTCCAAACAAAAAGGCAATTGGTTCCAAGTGGGTATCTAAAATTAAATAGAAAGTAGATGGTACGGTTGAAAGATATAAGGCAAGGCTCGTTGCAAAGGATTTTAGTGAAATTAAAGGGATAAACTACACTGAAACTTTTGCACCCATTATAAAATGAACTATTATTGGATGCTTATTAGCAATAGTGGCTGTTAAAAAATGGGAATATTACACCAACTTGACATTCATAATGCCTTTTTGCAGGGTGATTTAGACAAAGAGATATACATAAAACTTCCATCAGGAATCTTCCAACCAGGCGATATGCACGTGCGTAAACTGAAAAAATTCCCTTTATGGGTTGAAACAAGCATCTTGAGAAATTAAAATTCATTTAGAAATAATAATAAATGTGGAAGTGTACATCAAGATCTCACCCATATGACACAGCTTAACTTAAACCCAAAAGAACAAACGATATCACACAAACCACAAACGCCCTAACTCTAACCATAGAGACCATACGATGTCGCACACAAGCAAAGCAGGACAAGATCGTTTAACCATTAGGGTAAAACAAATTCATTCTTTCATTCGAAGACATTAGAAGGTTCTTGATTTGGGAATAAGGACGAAGGCGATGGAGATAGCAAGTCCTGGCTCGATCTAATCAGCGTATCTCCTCGGGATAGATCGACGTTGCATGTAGGAGAAAGCAAACGTAGGTAACCCAGTTTACTACAAGTTTGCGATATCAAATCGCGATTAGGGTATAAAAGTTTGTTGTTTTCCCCTTTTCAACAGACACTGCTTTGGGGTCATTCATGAGACTCAGATCCACCACCCAGGTAAGTCGACTCTGCTTTCCTTTGTAAGTAATGGTTTACACCTACCGTTCGATTTTCATAGACCCAAGGACAGCAGAGAGTCTTCAAACAAATCACAATGAGGAAGAAACAGTTCTGAGAAGCCAATTCATTTCTATAGGTAAGTGTCCGTTAACACCCCCTATGCTTTCCTTATTGATAGCTAAATAGTGGGCCCTTTTCCATGATCTTGATAGAGATATTGTTCTGTTATCTATGCATGTTTCCTTGTTCCCTATTTGCACAACATGTTTCTTTATAATCTCCATTCATTTGCAATCTGGGGTGAGCAATCCTTGATAGAGTTAGAGGAGATAACTGATTCTCTAACTTTATCAAAGATGCATACTCAGACTTATTGTGAAGTTCTGCTGAAGGAGTGGAATCTTCACATATTTCTTTCTGCCCAAATTTCCTTAATGCAAGTCACGAAGGAATTTAGGTTAATAAGAGAATGGGATTGAGAATTAGATTGTAGCCTGATGAACCATTACATAATCGTTGAGAATTGAGTAGTGCTTAGGGACCACAGACATTTGTGTCTTATCCAAGACCAAATGTCATCTGAGAAGGGGCACTCGAAAAATAAGTGATCCCTACTTTCCTGTCCTGAATTACACAGGACACAATCTGCTCTTGAATGCATAAAAGAGAGCCTATCTATAGTGCTAAGCTTGTTTTGAATAGTAAGCCATAGGATAAAGGAATGGCTCGGTTGTAGTTCTTTATGCCAGATAACCTCATACTAGTCCACCTTGATGGTCCTCTGAAATAACCATTCCCTGCAAGTTTTTGTTGTAAACAATCGAGTGCACTTTTGGCATTTTGGTTTATACAATTGAAATTTGACTACTCCCTCTTTACCCTTAAATTACTTGATTCATTCATTGCTATTTTAGTTTATGTCAACCATATGATTATCACTGGGAATAATCATGAACTAATCCAAAAGTTTAAAATCTTCTTAAATGATAAGTTTTTTCTTAAGGATTTAGGAAAGCTTAAATACTTTCTTAGCTTAGAAGCAACTCGTTCATCCCAAGGGATTTTTCTATTCCAACAGAAATACACTCTGGATATTCTTAAGGAAACAGGAATGATGGGGTGTAAATCAGCTTGCTCTCCAATTCAACAACAACACAAACTGGCATCAATAGCAAGTACGACATTTCAAGATCTAAATTAATATCGGAGGCTGGTGGGCAAACTACTTTATCTTAATATTACTAGGGCGGATATTACCTATGTGGTAAATCTACTTAGACAGTTTATTCAAACTCTTAGTGAGCTACATTTTGAGGCAACTATGCGTATAGTCCACCATTTGAAACAAGCTCCTAGTCAACACTATTCTTGGTCGACATTGGCCTCCTACTTCATAGCTTTTGTGATTCAGATTGGGTGAGTTGTCCTAAGACTCGACAATCTACTACGGGATCACAAAACTTGGCAAAGCTCCAATTTTTTGGAAGAAAACGAAGCAGCATATAGTTGCTTGTTCCTCTGTTGAAGCATAATACTGTGCTATGGCTTCTACTATTAGTGAACTGGTTTGGCTCAAAGGTCTTCTAAATGACCTCTCAATATGTCAGAAGCATCCAATGAAACTTTATTGTGACAATGAGGCAGTGATTCTTATCTCCTCTAATCCTGCCTTCTATGGATGCACAAAGTATATTGAGTTGGATTGTCACTTTGTGCGCAAGAAAATTCAAGCGAAAGTGATTGATACATAGCACGTTCCCAACAAATGGTAACTTGCAGACATTCTCACCAAGGCTTTAAGGCGTGATCAACATCATTTTCTTTTGGGCAAGTTGGACATTTCCAATCCCCACGATCCAACTTCAAGGAGAGTGTTGAAGTACATATATGTTAATATGTTCACATTATCTGCCAAGTCCTCAACTTATTAGATAATGTAAATACGAGGAGGGTTATTGTTGTATTTTCTTACTGTTGTAACCCTAGTTGCCAAGCTATTGTACCTATATATTTGCTCACTCAATGAAGTAGTTTACCAATTTATTCTACACGACTCAACCTAATGCTTATTATTAAATTCAAGTCGCACTAAATTAACGTCATTTAAATATAATTAATTACAATGATATTATTTTAACCTTTAAAATTTTAAATTCAATTATTAAAACAAAACATCATTTTAACAATTGAATCTAAACCCAATTTTTAAAAAATTAATCAATTTGAATCTAGTGCATTAATTTTGCATCAGATCCAATTGAGTCTGACCAATATTACAAACTGTAATTGCTTGTGTAGTTTGGGACCTCTTCTTGACTGCTTCTGTTATGGTGTTTACTGCTGCTACGAAGTGGATGCTTTGGTGTATTAATGTTCTGACACCTTAATTCTTTCGAGCGTTATTTGATTACCTCCATTTCTATGAAACACTTACTTAGTTTTTATTGAATTTGAGAGGAGTCAAATTTGCCTTCCACAGGGAATCCATAGACAAGGTAAAACTAACAAAGTCTATATAGGGCACAAAAGTGTATATATTTTTAATGTGTAGAGCGTCAGTCACTATGTTTTGAGTTCCAACTAAGTGATTATTAGGACCTCTCACACAAATCGAAATTAAGAACATGATTTATTTTACTGTTGGTTTAAATTTTAATTTTTTTTCCAAATTAAGAGCATGCTTTATTGTATTGTGGGTTTAAATTTTAATTTTTTCTAAATTCAGTAAAAAAATCTATTTAGTTGTTTTTTATTTTTTATGACTTCTTTGTAACTTGTCTCCCTAAACCCGTGTTCCAGTGGAATTTATCCTTAGTGTTGTTATCGTTGTACGTCTTTGTAACTTATAATAATTATAAAATTTAGTTTTTTATTTTGCTTTTTATTATAATTTTATTTACTATTAACTAAATATATATTATTTAATTATTTAATATCAATGAATAATATTAACTATGACTAATATAATTTAAATTTTCAATTATTTTAACTTTATAATTATTTTAAAATTGAATAATTGTTTTGAAAAATTAAAATAGTTCAATTTTGATTATTAGTTAATAAATATATTTTAATTTTAGAATATTTTTGAAATAAATATATTTAAAAATTTTAAAATAGATATTTATGAAATATTTTTAAATATAAAAAATTAATGATAAATAATAACTTTAGTTTAAGAATTTATGTATAATTAAAATAAATATTAGTTTGTAAATAAATATTTTTATCAATATTTTTTAACAAATATTTATAAGAGATTAAAAAAAATTTAATTTATCTCTAAATTTTATTTAATATTTATTGACCTTAACAACTAAAAGAAAGAAATTTAATCAAATAACCCTAAACCTCTAACATTAAAAAGGGTATTCACGAAAAATTAATTTAAAACTTTTAGCACAAGAAGGCACCGGAGGAGTTCCGATGAACCACTCCGTCGAGTGTTGGCCACAAAAGGTTGATAACATTTGGAAGAGAAAATAATGAATTGTATTATTCATTGGTCCATTCTTATTTTCACTTTTGAGGCCACTTCACACAAATCACAGACATGGGCTGGGTCCAATCCTTTCACATCTTACGTTGTATGTCTGGTCCATCCTGTCTTGGGTTGGTCCTTATTGCTGGTTTCTCACTCCCCAAATCTGGCATGAAATTCTTTGCTTCTATTAGTCTGTTTCAATCTTATTTTTATCTTAATATAACGTCATTTTATGTTAAATGTATATAAAATAATGTCATATTGAGGCAAAAACAGAATTGGAATAGGCTATTAGGAAAAGAGGATCCGAAACCCCTATTTCTATGTTGATTAAGGAATTTCATGTAACTTATGATTAAAAAAAAAACTAAATTGATACAATTAGTTTAATTATGAAAATTAAAATTGATTAAATTTTTAATTTTAATTTTATTTTTAGCTCTATTCATTTTAATAATTTTTGTTATTAAAAATTGATGAGTTCATTAATTAATCAATCAATTTTTTAAAACTAACCGATTTATATAAACTAAAATAAACTGATTAATTTTTATTTAATATCTTTCTTTTTAATTAAATTTTACGTTATGAACAATCTATTTTAATTTTATTTAATTTTTGACTAATTTTATAATAATTTAATATTAATTAAAATTTTTAAACTTTAAATATTTTTATCATTAACTTAATTTTCATCAGTTTCTAAAACATTTTCAATAAATTAATCAGTGATTGTGCTTTGTGGTTTGTGCACAATCTCTAAGCGTATAATTCTGACACAGCTGTACTGTAAAATTCAATGTTAAAAATATCGTATCAGATTTGATATCAGATTGGCTTATAATATGGTATTGTATCGGTACCGATCAATACTGGATATTGTTTCGGGTAATTTTTTAAATTTATAAAATAGTCCATTATCATATTGTACAGTTATACTGTATATTTTTAACCCTATCTCCAAAAATCAAAATAATAAATAATAATCACAATTAATATGAAATAACAATAATTTTCAGATATTTTACATA
>JANQBM010000004.1:3749435-3795557 GCA_025594535.1 Erythroxylum domingense | reverse complement strand
AGTTTACAAAGTCAAGATTAGAAGAGGAATTTAAGAAGGTTGTTGCAGCAGAGTTACCTCTTGTATTGGAGCAGACTTGAGCTGAAGGTGTTCGATCATTTGCCTCATCCATATTGAGGCTCGATAGGTTGTGCAGTGGAGGGGCCATCATCAATCCTTCGTGGGGTTATCTGCAAGAGTTCCCTATGCTAATCTCAAGCAAGCAATGAATTCTAATGGTTTTACTTTTACACTCTCTTCTACATCCTCAGGTATTTAACTTTATATATCATTGGTGCAGCAAAGAGAGAAATCTCAGTTCGTTAGTTTTGTAGAATCAAGACAGCAGTACATAAAAAGCCTAATCCAGGTCTTACTCGTCCAGAAGAACAAACACCACATTAACTCAAATATACACCTGATTATTTAGATTCATCTCTTAAAATTAAATACTGATCTTAATATCACGTTATATATATATGTTTGTTATCTACTCCATTATGGAGTTTAGGTTCAAAATATATATTGAATTCCTTTGCAAGCTCTTCTTGTACTTCTCTCAAGTTTGTTGTACTTTACAACACAGTACTACTTGTCATGACTGGAGTAGGTTCCTATTATTTTAATTACTCAGATCAAAGTACTCGTACTATTGGCTGCATTACTTTTAGTTACATCTTCTGAATAACATATCAGAAGATGTGGTTTTTGCGAGATTATGCTTTGACGTGATCCAGTTTTCTGCAAAAGGATATGCAAGTCCAGGTACTCTCTCAATCCCGATCCCATCTGATGTATTAGCATTTTAGCGTTCAAACTCTCCTTTGCCTGTTCAATGTCTCAAGTACCTGACCACTCGATGTACCATTCAAACCTTATATAGGTCCTCATGGCTTGCAAACTATTAGAAACTATGGTTTTGTCACACTTTTATAGTACATTTTCTTTGTTTTGTTAACTTTTCCTTAGTTTTCTTTCGTCTTAATGTGAGGATACATACAACTAATCTCTTAGCATCGGGAGTGGGAGTCGCTTGCCTTTTGTTATGTTAATAGAAGTCAAACTTAAACCAAGTCTGCAATATTGATAAAAAGCATCAACATCCATTTTCGTGTATATAATTTTAAATTAGTTTGAGTTAGAGAAATCTTAATTCTAACTCATAAGCACATTTCTTCTTATTGGAAACAAAGATTTGCCTTGCCTTCTCCTTAATGTATCCTGTTCATAGGCCATTGAGATTGGTATGTCAAAGAGCTGACTCAAACCAAAAAGATAAAAGTAGAAAAAGGGTTGCAACTGTGTGTTTTAATATTTATAAGTGCTACATCACCGATTAGACTATATTGTTCTATTACCAAACCTCTGTTATATTGTTAAATATAGTACCTAATTCACTCTTTCTCTTTGTTTCTCTTTGTTTTTTCTTTTTTAATACTCATATGCATTTCAATCACACGCCATACTTGCAAACACAAGGTGAGTCCTTGGAGCAAAATTGACTCTAAATTAAAAGTCATATGTAATTGTCAAATTTTACAGGCTGTTATTATAGATTATATATTTTAAATGAATTATGTATTGAATTAGCAATTCAAAATAAATTATTTATTATTACTTTAATAAACACATCAACTTGGGAAGCAATGCCATAGCAATAACCATTGGCTGTATTTTGGTCTCTACTTGGATTTGGTCATAGGCTGAGGCAGTTTGTCTCTAGTTGACTAACTTAATACTATAATGCATTATTTATCTCATATCTTTCTGTAATCAACAAGGCGGATGAGGAGATTAACTTGTAAGAAAATAAACAGAATTGAAGAAGGGAAATATGCAGTTTTATTAAAAAAAAGATCGATCTCCAGTTCTTTATACCCACAATTTGATGATTTGAGAGGGGAAAAACAAAGCCACGCGTATTACACATTTGATGAGCCGAAAGAATCCTGGACTAGAAAGTATCATTGAACTTCTAATTAATTCCTTCCATTGATTGATAATCCTGAATTAGGTCTTTAATCATTAACATCGAGGGAGGTCTGCAGGAGGATGAGGCAGTGTCTCCAGATGTCCTTTACCATTCTTCACTATAATTGCCGTCCCTAGTCCCCATGATTGGTGTACATCCAAATGACAATGCATAAACCAAACCCCTATACACATATCAAAAGTTTAATTAACAAAACTTCAAATCAGAATATGATTGACGTGAGATTGATCATAATTCTTACCAGGGTTGTCGGCCACAAATCGAATAGCTGCCCATCCACCAACCGGAACTCCAATGGTGTTCATGTAAGGAGGGTCAACTAGATTGAACTGAACCGTTTGTGGGTTGTAGTTACCGTTACCAAATCCCACGACATAGAAGCTGTAGCCGTGGAGATGAATAGGGTGGTTCTCGGTTGAGACGGTTCCAGTGTTCTGAAAAATCATTTGGACCCTGGAACCATATTCAATCACCCTGGTCCTGGTCCCGTTCACTGCATTTGTGTCATGAGGAGCGTTGTTAGGTGCTCCGTTGACGAAGTCGTAGAATTTCAGAGGAGCTCCAGGGAAGTCCTCAGTGTAGTAACCTTCAAGTCCCTTATAGTAAGCTTCCAACACTGAAACTGTTGGTTTCACGAAGCTGAAATTGTTCATGGAAGCGGCGAATGTTCCGTTATTAGGTCCCTGACAGTTCTGCTGCGGTGTTTTGGACCGACATTTATTCACGTTCAGGCCAATGGTTACAAACAAGTTAGTGTCGATTTCCTTTGGAACGTTAGAAGTGTTCAGGCCTTTCAGGCCACTCATGATTGTCTGAACCGCTAAATTATTGTTAAATCTAGGCAATCGAGCTGGTGACGATAAGCTGTTAGTAACTGCACCTAAGTACTGGAAATACCCAACAGCTGAGATGTTCTGGAATGGGACACCCTGAGCTGACATGTAGGGTCCCATGGCCATGGAGTACTTTCCAACAGGTTGATCGGCGGTAACAAGGACATTAATGGTCTGTCCGGGTCCGAGCATCACACGGTCAGTGACCAATGGCTGAGTGTACTCAGCATCAGCTTCGACAATTGTTAACTTGTGATTAGCAATTGTAAAGAAGTTCTCCATGTTTATGGCTGCGTGTATCAGCCTCAACAAGTAGGTTTTTCCCGGGACCACGTCTATTTTATAGAAATCTGAAATTTATACCAAAAGCTTATTATTTACTAAGTACTTGGAAGATTAGCTGAGGTAATAAGGCATATAAATCAAATAGTGACTAGTGCCGGTGATATGATTTTATAAAAAGACATTTAACCTAAATCAAACTACGTTAAATTAGTCTCCACGTCACCTACTTGGTCATGCTGACCTATTGCATTAAGGTCTCGTCGAGTAGGCGCTAGATATATAGAAAAAGTTGCTTTTCTCCTTTATAAAGTCTTTCCTTTTCCCTTTAGGTCATGTATTGAATATTTATGAGAAATAAGTTAAAATTGTAAGTAATTTGGAAGCTCTCACCATTGGCAGAGCAGTTGTAGTTGGGGCCAGGGTGACCATTAATCGTGAATGCATCCGCCGGCGGAGGACCTCCTCCACTTGCCAGGACTTGTCGTTCAAGCTGGACAATATCTTGGTTCCAATACTCCCCTAACACGTCAATTCCAAGTAAATTAACTAAAATTTTCCATGTTAAGTTAAGGTTTAGTTAATATACTGTAGGTAACTAATTTGCACACCTAGGATTATGATGTGCTCTTCATAAGGGAACTGAAATGGGTATGGGACCCCGGTCTTTGGATATACAATAAGAGCACCATGGACTGTGGCTCTTAGCCATGAAAAATGAGCATGCCAAAAGAACGTGCCCCTTTGCTTCACCATTGTGAACTCATATGTGAACTTTTGACCAGGTTGAATCGGACACTGAGTTATATAAGAAGGTCCATCGAACCAGCATGAAAGTATTTGCCGGACACCATGCCTGAAAGTTGTCAATCGTAACAAAAGAGAGCTGGATTAAACAATTACAGTAACTATGAAGTTGCTTTATCTTGAAAACCTATACTTATATTTGTTACAAGTACGTACCAATGGATAGTGGCATTGTAGGGTGACTCATTCGTAACTTGGACGATTATTCTATCGCCTTCTTGAGCGTAGACTACAGGTCCAGGATACATATCGTTGACCGCCACAATCTGGTTGGAATTGCAGAGCTTCTTGACCGATTTGGTTTGTATCTATTTATAATCATCAAAAAATTAGCAAAGCGCAACACAAGTTACGAGAAGTACAAGAAGAAGCTTGGTTAACTAGAAACCTTAAAATCGTAGAATCTGGTTGATCTCCCACCAGGCCATTTTGCAAGATCACCAGACCATAGTGATGTAGCATGAACAGTGTAACAGGCAAAGTATAAGAAACAAAACCACAACATCATCAAGGAAATGGGTAGATAGGCCATATTAGAGAGATCAGAAGGATGAAGGTAGGAGGAGAGTTGAAGGATGTTGAAGTCTAAGGTGGTGGCAAGGGAATGCAAATTAATAAGGGAGTGAAGAGCGTATTAATTATATTATTTTGGCCAAGAAACGAGTTGTTTTGTGAAGTGTTTGTATCATATTTTGTCAGCTTTCATGATTCCTCTAACATGGATTCGTGATAATAACGTGTTGGGGGTGTTATTATTCAATGTGGGGAAGGGTTTAGCCTTTAATTTCTTTCTTTTCCTTTTTGAAAAAAAAAAATATATTTCTTTTTATCATTTTACAAGTCCTGAACGATATTTCGATCCATCATGCCGGTTGACTGAATTCTGCAGACACCTGCTTTCGAAACGCCGGTGCCTTAGTTCTACTGTGTAACAGCTACTTAAACTATTGTCAATTCCTCCAAAGATACCGATATCTCAGTTACTATAAATTTCCGGTAACATATAAAATGGTGTCAATTTGTGATTCATTAGGTTTGTTGAAGCATTTTTGGTAATGAATCAGAAACTTGATTACATTCAAATGTTATAGTTTTAGAATGTGTAGAGGAAAGGAGAATAGAACGTAACCAACGTTTTTCTTATCTCATGTCAATGTGCTTAGTTCCATGTTACTAAAAAAACTTAAACCTATAACAGAACAACTGCGACGTCCATGAAAAGTCTCTCTCAACGCATGGATGTTGAGACCTTTTCTTTACTCAGGTTTGGTTATTGTCCCCTTGACCCGCAAGCTTTAGCTAGATTCACTTTTATTTAATATAATGTGGCGGTTAATTGGTAAATTTGTTTCTTTATAACCAGAAAGTCACAAGATAATACAGAGAGTTTTGTGTACGGAATACGTTGACCTTTTATGTATTTCAACTCGGGTACGTCTTGAATGGGCTTAAACATTCTTAACCGAATTAATTTGAATTAATATCATATTATTTTGATTAATAAATAAAAATTTATTAACCAAACTAATCTTTTAAATTAAACTTAAAATTTATTATAATTACATCATATTACTTGTAATTAGAAATAATTAGTAATTTGTTACAATAAATTAGCAACTAAGAATGTTAAATTAAACAATGAAATGAAGAATAAGAAAATCCAAAAGGATCTGTTCATTCATTGACATGCAAAAAGAACCCTATTTCATAAAGACGACAAAAGTAAGTAAAAGGTAGGGTTTGTTGGTTGAGCTTTTCTAGGACATTTACTTCCACAGTTCCACTCAATCATAAGCTTGGATGGGGCACGCCTCTCCAACCCTCCACCTTCGTAAGAACTAAGAAGCTCTAAAGCAAAGCATCAACGTACGATTCAACTTTTCAGAGTTTCCAAAATATCATAGTACATGTTTCTGATAGCAAAAGAAGAGAAGAAAAGAAAATGGAAGTATACCTTTCTTCAATCGTTTATCTTCTATTCCCTTATCTGACCAGGAACTTGTACCTCTCTTCCTAGTTAATTAAAACATAAATCATAATTAATACATCCTCATTAATCTCTTCAAAGCTCCCAGACTCAAACTTGATGAAGCAATTATGGCTGCATATAAACATGACAATACAGTACTGTGTGGGACTATCTAATTATAACAAAGATTCTCAGACCACCACTTGAAACAGGGTTTCAATTTTCATTATATGATAATTTCTGTCTGAGAAGCTATTGTTAGACCCAGTTAAGATTGTTTTTTCTCTGCCTAAGTTCCTAATCTACCTTATAATCTGATAAGAACAAAAGTTTCAGGAATGAAGAAAAAGCAAAAGGGTGAATTTTCAGAAACTACAGGAGAATTCGACCAAACTTGATGATTGTGTCCATTGGGCATGATGTTTTAACTTCATATATACTTTTCAGGCCTGCCTGTGATGTTGTCAGGAACTCTAATTTCCTGATTTGTTTTAACAGGCAGACTATTACTTCCCTGCCCTACTCTATCCTAAGACTTGTCTTTCATTCTTTTGATTCAACTACAGGGTCTCTTAAGAATGTTTTAGTATGCATCTGCGGATTATTACAATAAATTGTAATTTAGGTGGATTAGATTGTGATTTAACAAAAATAAAATTGTGATAACCTATACGAACAATTTACAGCATAATTTATCTAAATCACATTTCAAAATTCAAATTATAGTTGCAACTGTTTGAAAATTCACAAATTCAATATCAGACATAACGAAAATGTCTCATAAAACAAGTCGTTCAGATTTAACGACGTGTGAATGATACTGCCAAATTTTTGTTCAAACTAGCTTAACATGGAACAACGTCAATAATGTTTGGACTTTAATTGAGTAGGTTAAAACATTTGACTCTAAATTGATCAAATCCGAAAACGATTAGTCGAAATTTGAGCATTTGGCCCTCTTACTTTTGTGTAACTTTTTAAAATTCATTATCTTCTTCTACCTCTTTTGTTTAGTCTTATTGTTTTCTCCAATCTTCAATTTTCTATGAATGGAGCAGCTAGACTAAAAAGTCCCACATAATGCATCATCTTGAATTGTTTATAACTTGTAATTTAAAAGTTATAGATTCCAACCATAACTTGGACCTTTTTGCTCCCTTTCTATCTTCATTTTATGTCATTATTATTTTACCAAATATTTTGATTTTGCAACAACCCATCAATTACCAAATATCGCAATAAGATATATATGGATTGCATTAGCATTAATATTATAGTATTGCATGGATGTGCTTGTACGAACCAATGGTTCCACCTTCCCCCATGCACAAGCTAACTACGTATTTTATTGTTTAGAGTAGAAATTGATGTATATTAGTATATTAATTACTATTATGTAGAGACAAAAATTTTAGTTCTGAAGAGTTGACCCTTTAATTCGTTTAAAATGACTGTGAATGCTATGTGATAACTAACCTAAAATGTCCTACTACAAGGTAGAAAGTTTCAAACCCTTGCCAAATGCGTTCACATATTTTTAATTTTTACAAAGTAATCTTAGTTACAAATATAACATTCAGTATGTATCTCACTGATACTCAAAGTCTGCGGAAGTCCAATAATACATAATCTTACTCTTAATTTTAATTACAAATGAAATTTCAAAATTATTGAAATTTAACGGTCTGAATTATTCCTTTAGCACATTAATTACGATAAAAGTGACGGTTTTTTAACGACTTAATTAAAATTATTTACAACTACTATCTCCAGCTTATAATTAGCATTTTTGGAGCTCCACTTGATTATGTAATTGCCTCATTTTCTCTGATATTGCTTAACGGTACTTTAGAAAATAAAAGGCTTTTGATGAATTAAGTATAACTAAGACAGGATAAACGATGATTTCATTGAAGATATAATTAATTAGTCAATTAACATTATAGAAGGCAAGTATCTTTCTAATTTGAGCAGGTACCGGCATTGGTATCTCTGCAGTAAATTAAAGAGACAAGCAATCGATGGCATGCTCAAGATTCTGAAGCATCTTGCTTCACCTACGAAGGAAATTAGTTGGGATCTGCCTTGGATGACCTGATGTAGTAGGTTGGGCAGTTTGAAACTCAGCGAGGTAATAAGTATATGCCTATACAATGAAGGCAGAGCCGCAGAGGTATTCTTTTTATACAAGAGGACAGCCTCCTCCTTTTGAGAATTGTTCTCTCCAGTCATCCTTATCACTCCTCTTAAGAGTGCTTGATTTATTACTTTCTTATCACGGAGGTAGTGCAAAATTGTAGCAATACTAAGATCGAGTTTGGTTTATCTTAAATTCTGTTAGAATGGAAAGCATACTCGACTCGAAAATGAGTTGTAGAACCTGTTAACTAAAAGGAGATCATTTCAATAAGTTATAAAAAATGAAATCATTGTATAAGTTATGCAAAAAATGATATTTTAATTTCAATCATATCAAACTTTAGACAACTTGATCTTGATTAAGTTGAAATCGAACTCTTTGGTCTGAACTTGATTATCATCTCTACTTAAATTTTTTGGTTTATTTAATAATTTATTTAAAATACATAAATTATAAAAAGTATTAAAATTTTTATCGTATATATATATATATGAAAAAAAAATTATAAGTTTACTATAAT
Organism: Erythroxylum domingense; assembly: GCA_025594535.1. Taxonomy (NCBI): domain Eukaryota; kingdom Viridiplantae; phylum Streptophyta; class Magnoliopsida; order Malpighiales; family Erythroxylaceae; genus Erythroxylum; species Erythroxylum domingense. Next base: position 3,787,034 of record JANQBM010000004.1, on the reverse strand, counting down.
AAAAATCACTTCATTGTCATTTGCAAGCTACATTGCCATTTCAAGTTAGTCCAATCTCTTTGGGCTCCCATGGCCGAGGCATCGCATTAATCCAATCTCTTTGATCACTCGTAAAAGCGAACCTGCATGCAACATGTTCATTTCAAGCTAAAGGATAAGGCCCGTGAAGGCCACGTTAAGGTTTTTTATTTGATCACATGGTCCGTCCTAGGAATCTGGTCTCTGCAGGTTGATTTGAACACAGAAGCCTCAAAGCCAGGAAATTCCTCTTCAGCTTTTACAGCACATTGGCTAATGAATTACACTTGGCTGAATTGGTTAGTTGAAGCGAAATGAAAGGCAAACCAAGCCGGCCAAGGTCCTACTGATATTGCAGAATTCTGGGCTTCTGGTCTTCTGTGAGGTGCGTTCCTCCCAAGGAAACTGCTACTTCCAAAACCCAATTTACGATGTTACACAAACAAGAAGCTTTTTTCACTCAAAAAAGGCAAGTTTTTTGCAACAAACCCTTTGTAAGTAACATTATTTTGTTGACATAAATGCACTCTGCAGTGCACAGAAACCATGCTCTGTAGTAGTAGAAGTGGCGACAGGTTACAGACCAGCTTTTCAATTTCTTTGAGGTACAGACTACAGAAGAAGTTCCTACTTTTGTATGCTTTCTTTTGCGTTGAAATCTTAAAGGATGCTTTGCTTTTTGTTTCATCTCCCAGTGATCTGAAGGTTTCATCGAAAGGATAAAAGAAAAACAGATTTACTTACTTGAGAACTTGTACATATCAACCATGGGATTTCCTAATTGTGCACCAAACAGAAGAGGTGAGACGAAAGGCACAAGTAGGAGTTTGAAGGGAAAGCGAGGAAAGCTATACCTTATGTGGCGTTGTGTGTTGATATTGGCTTGCTGGAGAGACCGTGAAGAGTAAATAGTAGTGTCTATTCCAACTTTACCTATGTAACTTCTCAAACTTATACCATCTGGGGTCCTCAGTTGGCTCAGACTCCATACACCTTTTCCATCTTTTTATGCGGAATTTTGTAAGCTTGTAATGGTTAGAGTATCAATCCAAGTTGGTCTTATAACCCCAAACAAGAACTCCAAATTGCAGAATAAGATCTGCAAATTGCTTCGAGAGCAAGCATAAGTCCAAATTGATATACTACTTCTGTTGCATAAAACAGTGAAGACTGAGCTTGCTTTTAAAGCTTTGTGATTCTTTTGCAAAAGAATCCCTCCATAATTACCTCTATTGAATCCTTTGGTAAGCTGAAATGCCACTTGGAAATCAGTATGCAAAAATCTGTGAATCTGGAGTAAGAGTAAAAAGGAGTCCACAACAAAAGCAGACCATCTCATGATGCAATGAATAATCTAGCAAGCAATATCTGGTATTGTTCTACAAAAAGGCTTCGGTCTAGTGGAAGCGCATCCTCTTCCAAACCCAGTTGATACCCCTCACAACCATCCTATTCATTAAATGGTGAAAACAACCTGCTTGGAATAACCTTCAAGATACTATGAACCAGCAAATGTACGCAATAATCACCATATGTAAACACCAGACAGTAGAAAAATCAGCACCAAAATCAAAATTGACAGTAGAAAAATAAGCAACAAAATCAAAATCTAAGTTCTGAAGAGGTTCGAGTGGGGCAAAGATATCATCGTAAACAGCAGTTAAAATGAGGGGATAGCAACCATTTGTATTCCTTCACAGATATATGGTACCACTGGAACCACAGCTAAATGGAAGGCCTTGCTTTTAAAGCAAAGAATTGCATTCTACTAAGAATCCAAACATACATTACAAGTGGATCATTTCCCTGTATCACACAAATCGACTGCAATAAACAGAAAGTTATGAGCATTCCAGTAGAGTCGCAACGAAGGTTAAAGCTGAATACTTTTATCATCATGATTCTCGCAAGCACAAAACTCGAATTACAGAACAGTAGGAACACTGCTTACGATAATTGCTAATTTCACTATAAAACAACTCTGTTTCCAGCATCTCTTACGATCCCATGTATTAGTAACCAGAATTTCTACATCCAAAATTGGATTGAACAAAGCACCAGACGAATAGAAATTCTAGAAAGTAAGAACTTTGATTGTTCATCTATTTTTCAATTAAGAACAAAGCAAAACATACAGCTCAATAACTTCATGAAAAAACCAAAAATATCAAAACGGTCAACCAAATTGAAAGAAAAAGGTAGAGCTAAACAACCACTACACAGGAATTTCATAGAAACTACACGGATCGCGCATAACCATAAACAGGTAGAAAGAGAGTTTGATGTTAATTCAACAAGTACAGCCAATAGGGTTTATGATCACCGTTAGGTCGCGAGTTTAGGAGTATCAGCAGTGGGTGTTGTGGTGGTGGTGGTGGTGGTGGTGATGGTGATGGGGTCGGAGAGAAAAAGAGGGCGATCATTAGCGTCATCATCGTTGTCGTCGGGGTCGGTGGTGTTGAGGTTAATGCAAGAGCAGCGTTCCAATGACGCGAAGAACGCAGTGGCAACATTTGCTCCCACCCAATTGGCCATGCGATCCAGCTTGTCGCAGGACATGAAATTGCTGTTGTTTCTGTTGTCCATTGCCGTGCGTTTCCAACAAATTTCCCTTCTGAATCAACGACGGGGTTCAATCTAAACTTCGTAGTTCGTAGTTCGTAGTCTTGGTATGGGGAATATTAAACAAATAGAATATTAGTATCAGCTACGTGGAGTCACGCACGCAACATAAAAAACGCAACATATTATCTGGAAAACTATGTCTACAATCATCCTTATCCAATCACATCTATTAGCAGACACGACACGAAAATGAACAAGATTTGGAGAAAATTGCTCTCCCGTTATCTTCTCTATCCAATCACGTTAATAAGATCATCGGTTCATTATTCACTTACTTATTCTATAGTATTCATACATTTAATAAATAGAATTTATAAAAATTAAATGGATGGATGCTATAGCATAAAATAGATATGAAAACAAGTGATCTAAACGCCTACATAATAAGGAAATTAGAAATATTCGAATGTTTCTTAAAGCTCTATATTAGAGAAGGTATCTCACAGAAATTCAAAGCTATTTGTTAAGAAAAAGGTTTGATTATGGAAAGAAGAATGGGTCAGTTTCAAGACGTCATCTTCAAAGAATTGAAGGTATTGGCTACCACTAATTAATATGTCAACATGAAAGGTAAGCGTTTTCCTTGCTACTTAACTTGTATTAGCCATGATGTCTTATTTCTCCCGTCTCTGGCATCGCAATCTTTAAAATGAGGCGGAGCGAGTGAGCCTTGGCTTCGTAATCTTTTTGTCTTCTTCGAGAGAGATCAAAAGGAGATTGGAAGGATTCTCTACCATCATTTTAGCAACCAAATAGCCAGAGATGCTCCAGGTCTGATACTTCCTTGCTTGCTTCCCAACATATCTGCCAGTCTTGCCGTCGTAGTACTCAGGCCATCCATCTTTCGACAAACGCTGCTCCACTAGCTCTATCGCTCTTTTTGCAATTTGTGGCCTTCCAGTCTTGATGCATGCTGCTGCAAGCAACCATAGCAGAACTGTTCGAATCCAGTTCGTCACATGTTCCTCAATTATTAATTCACGTTTGCAATTCTACGTCTCTTAATTGGAGAAAATGCTACAGAGAAGATTTGGTTAAAACTTCAAATTCGCGGAATATGAATCTCACTCACCTGGCCAAGACCCACCATTATGATAACTCCACCGACTGTTTTTGGGATCAAATCCGGTAACAAGCCTCCATTCATGTCCCTCTAATGCAGGGTATGTGATCTTCAGAGGCATCTCTCCGATTAAGTCCTCCCATCGCTCCTCAACTAGATCCATAATTGCAGTTGCCTGCGCTGGCGTCACAAGGGAACTTAAAATGGCAATGCAGTTCCCGACTAAGAACCACCGGAAGTCCATGCGCGCAGGACTTACATTGCCAATCAGATAGCCTCCTCTCAATGGCATGAAATCAAACAGCCAATCCGGGATAGATTCTGGAATGACATTGAATTTGTTGACGGCTGTGTGGGAGTACTCCTCTGTTTTGTATCGATATATGTTGTTTAGTTGGGTAAAGTCCAACCAGTAGTATTTCTGGATGTGATAGCTGAGAGCTTTGATCCTCTTATCAATTCTCTCTATCAGTTCCTTCCCATCGCGTTCCGGTTTTAGCATCTGCTGAGCACATCTAAGTGCAAAATAGAAAAGTGCCTGGATTTCTATTGGGTATCCATATATTCCCTGCTTGATGAACATTATACTAGTTAGTTCCTTCACCACCAAAAGGAACAGAACAGTTTGATAGGTTCAGTTTAACATGTCAACGAAGACTTATGGCCTTATCCAAAATGAAATAATAACAAACTCCATTCCTAGCAAGACCGTCAAGTCTCCTCGCCTAAAACAATTGGCAACTATTTCTAATCAATTGAGAGTTCAATCCTCTTCTCTTCTACTTTTATTAACTATGACTAAGATAAAGGACCTGGAAATTGAATCTTTTACTCCAAGTCCTAAATGAAAATTTGGACGTTTCTGATAGTTAGCGTTGGAACATTCTCCAATTGACAAGAGTACAAGTGAGATATTGTAAATAAATCACCATAAAACTAATCAAGGACTTGTGAAGGCCAGATACCTATAATGAGCCAAACTATTATATAATTCCATACTTGAATTAATCTAGACTACGAAAGAGGAACTAAGAAAAGAAAAATACCATCCTGCGGTCAATCATGCTACACCCATCAGCGCAAAGAAGCGTAGGAAAAGTGTCGAAGCCATCGGAGAGGCAGAGGTTGAGGATCAATTTGATTCCTTTCTGGACCTCAGGGAGTTCAGCCAGTGCATAATCACGCGTGCGTTTTGTATATGATCTAAGCAGTATGATCCACCAAAACCCAGAGTCCACTGGCGCCACTCTTCCAATTGCGCTGCCCCCAAAATCAGCAACCAATATTTCCTTTTCACGATGGGGATCGTAGAGCACCTTAAAACTTGCAGGCATTACGCCTTCTCCCAGCGTGAAGTTATCAATCCTCTTCTCCCAACCCTGGAGGTGCAGTGTTTTCAATAGAAAGTTCTTCACTACCTCTGCTTCGTGTGGATCCTTCATTAGGCATGCCAATCCACTAGGAACAAAGTCTCTCACAAAAACCTAAATATCACCATCAACATAAATGTGGATAAATATAGACAAAGAGCTTGACCAAAAACTAGCAGTTATCAGATATAAAGACAAATTTGTGTTGCACACATAAGTTATTGAGATAAGTACGTATATTTATATAACGCTCTTTCATGTCATGGATATTCTTGCTTAACCGAGTAGTATTATCAACAACTAATCAAACAAGAATCGAGCATCTTAAAAGTCTCAAAGAATAAAGGACCTGATTGTAATTTAAAGCCTCTGCGTTGGTGTCCATAGCAGCGAGAGTACCGACGGGCTTTTGATTGAAGTAGACGTAAGATTTCTTGAGCTTGTCCCAAGCTTCCTCCACCATCGCGTTGTTCTCCGAGTTCAAGTGCCCGTTACCATTGGATCTTATCCCTGGAGATAAGTTCACCTCGAAGGCCAGATTCATACCAACACTAGGACACGTCTTGAACGCAGTTAGTTTCCCGGCACCAGCGGCAGCCTTCAAGTCTTCGGATGAGCTCTCTCCGTTCTGAGTTCTTGTCGTTTTAGTCTTGGACGCCTCTGAAGATTCTGGAGACTTCTCTCCACAACTCGACTTTTCGTGCTTGTAATCATCGACCGGATCAGTAGTCTGCTTCCCCGGAACTGGAGTGTCTGGATCCTCCGGTGAGTCGTCGACGAGGTAGTCAGTTAGTGTTTTGTATGTAGACATTTTAGTGAGGGAAAATGTAAAGCAAAGAGAAGAGAGATAAGCTTCGTGCCTCAGGTGAAGGAAAAGCTTTGGTATGCATGTTTGTTTTGGCGGTTGGGGAGGGGATTCAAAGAGCCTCAGCGTCCGCTTTTAATTATCTAGGCCTTGCTCCCCAGATATTTGCGAAGAGACCACTACGCTAATTGTCAGACCTTAAGTGGCTAACAAGGATCTGGGGCAATCTATATAATATAGCAATTAACTAGGGGTTTATTCGGAATAGAGCACTACGAAGTTTACCTAAAGTTCACTGCATGGATTGGAAAGATGGGCGTGTATTTAAGGTATTTTATTATATGAATTTCAACAATTTATTTATGCGAGTTATGAATGACTGAAATTTAGAAAATAAAATAAGACATCATAAAATTAGACAAAAGATTCAGACTCATTGGCCTGAGGCTCATGAAAGCGAATGTCTACAATTGGTAATTCAAAAACTGCAAGATTATCTTTTTTTGATGGTTAAAAATCTCAAACCTTTTGACGGTTAAATTATAAAAATTTAAAATTTTCTAATTTTTTAATTTTAATTTTTTGATTTGATTTATTTTAATAACTCTTATTAAAATATAACTAATTTATTAATTAATCGGTTAATTTTTTAAAATAATAATTACTTATAAATTAAAATTAATTAATTAATTTTTATTTAGCAATATTTTTTTAATTAAACTTTAAAAAGGTCGATATCTTTTAATTATTTTTTTAATTTTATTCAATTTTTAATCAATTTTTGTAATAGTTTAATACTCATTAAACCTTTTAAATGTTAAATCTCTTATTTTATCGATTTGACTTTCAGTTGAACTTTTAAAATATTGTTTTTTTAATTACCCTTTTAATCTCAACTCTATTTAATCATCTGCATTGTTATATAAGAAGAGCATGTATTGCTTATATGCTCATATCACCCAATTATGGTATTTAGGATGACAATAGACCTAATAATAAAGTTATAAGTTGGAACCTAATTTAAATCATAAACTTAAGAGTGACTTAAATTTTGAATTTGAATTAAAACAAAATTTATATTAACTTAAATCAAAATTAAAATAAATTGAACTAAGCAAAAACAATTATTATAATTCAGAGTCTAATTCGAAACTAAATTTTTTTGACATCTTAATCGAAATTTGATAAAATTAGATCTTAGTTTCTTCTTTTTTTTCCTAAGACTCGCCATTATGTATTGGGACTTTTATTTGTCAAATTTCCTTAGTGTGCGTGCCTTCATCCTCTTAAATATAACTATAACAAAATACAAATGCTAGGTGTAAGCTAAGTTGGAAGCAAATGGAAAGGACGGTAACTTAATAAAAGGAAATTTTCATTTTTATGCAGGTTTTCACACCTAGCTATCAAATTTATTACCTTGAAAAGAAACATTTGTAACACGTAACAAGACTTTAGTTACGTATCTCAGATCAAATGTGAAAGGACAATAAATGAAGAAATACAAAAAATATCTGATTTCAGTTCTATAACTTTACAGGAATTTTTCGAAGCCAAAACAGGCACAAATTCACCGTCATCTTCACCAGAACTGTCGCCAGAACGTGTTGTCAACGTCTTTCTACAGTTTTCTCAAAACGTAATATCTTTTAATGGATTAGAGAATCCTTATGCTTACGATTGATATGAGTAACTATATAAGACCTTAACCTTTATATATAGCATTCATATCAGGTTTTCCCATCACAGGCTTGATTGGGTCTGGTTCATACTGATTAGGATCCATTTTTTACCCAAATTTTGACCCATTTACTTAGATCATTTATTAAGTCATGTTATTATCTTTATCCGGATCAAATTACGTAACTTAACCAATAAGTTATTGAAAAATTAAAAAATGCAATTAAATGTTGTCCAACTTTATGAAAAAAGTCAAAAATATCCAACAACATTAAATCATAAACTTTCATGACCAGACAAAACCATGCCAAAATTAGGGGAAGTTGTTTATATCATTTAACGAAGTTGGTCGTCTCCTCGAGATCCAAGCCAGACATAAAACACCAAGAATCTCACAAGCGCATTCCATTCAATGCAAATGTTAACACAAACTAGACTATTAATATGTCCAAATTGTTAGGGGCTCCAAGTAATAACATTTACAAAATTTTTGAAATTATTCAACTAATAACAAACTATTCAAACAATATAAAAGACGATAAGAAAAATTGAACATAAGATTTTACTAACAAGAAATTCCCAAATCTAATAATAGTAAGATACAAATGATAAAGATTTTGAACAAAAGGCCTTTCACTAAACAATCACAACTAAAGATTTTATAGCTCTCTCATAACAAATTGACATATATACAAATACACGCGCTCGTGTGCACAAACACACATACACATACCAATACTACTCTAAAACTCTTATATCATCATGTGTTTATGTCTCATGTAACTTGTCTCTCAAACTTATCTTTAAATTTCAAAATGATAAGATCTTATACCTCACACAATCACCTACAACTTCATTGTTTTTTATCTATGAAGACAGCTAACACTTCCGAAGTTTAGATTTAGTGGAAATAAATAAATAAATGTTTATAAAATAGGACTGGACTTACAACAATGTTCTCCTTCAACTCATTTCGAAGGAGAAATCTACCACTCAAATAATCACTTGAAAGTCATCCCGTTGAGCTCACTACAAAGCTCAAGCTTATTCCTAGGAACCACTTTTGTTAACATGTTTGCATCATTATTGTACATGTGAATCTTTTAAACTTCATTAGTAGCTCCTTAACCATAGACCGCAACCAATGATATCTCACATCATTGTGTTTAGTTCAGGAATGATAAATGAAAATTTTGTTTAAATCCATAACGAAAAAACCATGTACTCATCTTTTTTCACATCCAATTCTTGGAGAAATTGCTTCACCTAAAACATCTCCTTTCGAGCTTCCATGGTTGCAACATTTATCATCTCAGTAGTAGACAAAGTTATACATTTCTGTAACTTAGATTGCTAAGAAATAGCTCCCCTTGCAAATTTGAATTAATATCTTGAGATCGACTTTTTGTTGTCGACATGATCAACTATGTCCATTTGTGTATCTTTCTAAAGTTGGCTCACCAAATCCAAAACTCAAACACAATTTGGAAGTGCCTTACAAATATTTGAAGATCTACTTTGTTTCTTCCCAATGTACCATTCTCAAATTGGATAAAAATCTATTCACCAATATAACAACGTGTGCAAAAAGACATACACTCTTTCTCCTTTTCAGTGGTAAGATAAGTTCTCTTGCTCAACCTAAAATGAGTTGCTAATGGTGTACTCACTAGCTTGACATGCTTCATATTGAATCTTTCGAGTACCCGTTTAATGTATTTCTCTTGTGTTAACTATAACTCTACAGCCATCTTGTCACAAATAATCTCCATGCCTAAAATTTGTTTATTAAGACCAAAATTTTTTTTGTCAAAGAAATTGGACAAGTATTCCTTCAAACTACATATTATACTAATATCTTGTCCTATTATTAGCATATCATCCACGTATAGGAAAAGGATGATGAAGTTAACACCAAAGAATTTCCTAATACTCACAAGGATCAGCTAACGATCGTTTATACCCATTGCTCATCATAAATGAATGAAACTTCTTATACTACTACTTTGGTGCTTGTTTGAGCTTATAAGGACTCTTCTTCAACTTGCATTAAAAGTCCTCTTTCTCTTTGACTTTAAACTCTTTTACCTGCTCTGAGTAAATCTCCTCTTCCAAATCATCATGAAGAAAGTAGTTTTCATATCAAGCTACTCGAGTTAAAGATCCAAACTAACAATTAGTCCTATTATTATATATATAGACGTCATCTTAACACCCCTCTTTTAATTATATCCCTTTACCTTCAATCTCGCCTTATACTTCACTAGCTTATCACTATATTTCCTGACCTTAAACGCCCATCTATTCTTTAAGGCCTTCTTGCTTTTAGGAAGTTTTATTAGTTTATAGGTCGCACTCTTCTTCAAGGAGTCCATATCCTCTAACATTGTCTTAAGTTAAGAGTCTTTGTCTTTAAGTGACTATACTTTTTAGATGTTCTTCGACTCCCTTTTAATAGTAACTAGGAAATATTCCAAACTAAAGTATCTTATTGAAGGTCTATTCACTCTACTTGACCTTCAAAGTTAGACATCATCTAATACTTGAGCAGGTTGCTCCCTTTGCTCATAATGCTTACTGACCTCTTTTACATCATCCATATGATGTGTCTTATGTGACTCTTCACCATCAGATTACCCTAGATCATTATCATCGTGTACTATCTCATGTTCTCCTTTTTCACTTATAGGACAATCAATGAAAGATAGAATAGGGGTAGAATATGCAATAACGAACGACAAATTATTGGAAGTAGTGATGTCTTATTTGATGCAATTTGCACTCATCTCATACTTGTAGAAGATTACATCCCTTCTTCTAACAACCTTATGCTTTTTTAAGTCGTAGTAGTCGAACTCCTTATTACCATATCCAACAAACACACAAGGAGTAATCTTCAAATCTAGTTTTGATCTCTTCTTGACATGTGCTTGAAAGCCTTGCTTCTAAACACCTTCAGATGTGAATAGGTTGGATCCTTTCTTTTCCACACTCTCTCAGGAATGTCAAGCTTCAAAGGAACTGAAAGAGTTATATTGATCAAGTATGCAGTGGTTCTAATAGCCTTACTTTAAAAAGACTTCGGCGGTTTTGACATATGAAGTATACACCGAACCTTCTACACAATGGTTCTATTCATCCTCTTGATAGTACCATTGTGCTGTAAGGTACCAGGTTTCGTCTTCTCATACCTTATGATATATCTTGCAGAGTACTCTTTAAACTCGTTGGAGATATACTCGCCTCTATTGTCAGACTAGAGATATTTTAACTTTCTTTCTGTCTCCCTTTTCACCATGATATGAAATCTATGAAAGGTCTCTAACATTTGGCCTTTTGTTTTCAATATAAAGACCTAAGTCTTATGTGTAACATCATCAATAAATATAATAAAGTACTTGTTACCACCTAAGGACTCCAGGTCATGGGACCACAGACATCAGAGTACACCAACTCCAACTTCATCTTCCTCCTTGTAGACTTCTTGGAAAGACACTCGATGCTACTTTGTAATCACGTAATAATCACAGTGGTTGAGAGAAATCGTAATCTTCGCACGTTAAATGATCTTCTAGCAAGCAACCTGATCCCTTCTTGCTAATGTGTTCCAACCTTCGATGTCACAAGTTCGGTGAAGTATTTTCTTAAATAGCATGTAATTCTTAGTACATACCTTCAAGCATGTAACATACAAGGTACAACACAACTCACCACAAGCAACTAACATTGCTCCTTTAAAAAACTTCGACTTGTCATTCTCAAACATATGCTAATATCCCTCTTAATCAAGTACATTTGCAGAAAGTAAATTGAGTTGTCAATCTGTAATGTGTCATACACCTCTCAAGGTCAACATACACCTAATGTCAATTTGAACTCTGATGTCTCCCATATTGACGATGTTAGCGAAGCTCTGATTGCCCATCTTTATACTTCCAAAATCACTACTCTTATAATTGGTGAAGTATTCCCCTCTCTAAACACAATAATATGACACCCTTGTATTGACAAGTCACTCCAAATCCGAGTGACTAATGTGGAGACACTTATTGATTGCACAAATCAACGACATTTCATCGTATGTACTTAATGTCAATGAAAAAGTGTTGTTGTCATCTCCATCCTTCTGATTATCTTGCTTTTTCTAATCTCTCTTCCATTTGTAGCATAACTTTTTTGTGTGATTAGATTTGGTGTAATAATAACACTTTTGGTCTCCTTGCCATCTTGCGACTTTGACCTGTTCTTCATCTTGCCTTATCCTTGGAACTTCTGCTTTTGTTTCTTCTTCTATTTTCTACCACAAGTTCCTGCATGTTATTAACACTGGTCTCTTTCCTCCTAATCTCTTTATTGAACATGCTTTCTTTGATCACATTCAAAGAAAGCACACCATTAGGAGTGGAATTGTTAGTAATCATAACTAAAACTTTCTAACTACCTGACAAAGAACTCAATAGGAACAAAGTTTGTAATTTATCATCAAGGAAGATCTTCATCATAGTTAACTTATTGATGATATCCTAAAAATTGTTGAGATGCTCCAATGTTAAATTCTTATCCTTCAACTTTAGATGAAAAGTCTTTTAATTAAGGAGACCTTATTGTGAGTCATCCTGCTCTCATAAAGACCCTATAACATCTTTCACAACTTAAAATGATTCATCTTTTAAGATACATAGTTAAATATGGTAATATCAAACCATTATAGTTTCCAACATCTTTCACTTCATCTTCTCCCACTCTTATGTCATTTTCTCTAACTAAGATGTGACAACATCTTTTATACTTATGTTCAGATTAATTAGATCATCAAGATCCTTGTAATACAAGAGATCTTCCATCATAAGTCTCCAAATTAAGTAGTTGATCGATCGTCAACTTCATCATAGAGTTTGTGTCACTCTCCATACATATGGCTCTGCTACCACTTTTTGGGATTTCAAACAATAAGATTGTGAGATAATTTAACCAATAACAAACTACTAAATTGATATAGATGACAACAAGAAAAATTAGGCACTAGTTTTTACCAATAAGAAACATATTAAATTCAATAATAGCAAGATGTAAACTATAAAGGTTTCAAGCAAATAATACTTTACAAAAGAAACACAACTAAAATTTTTCTAACTCTTTTATAAAAACTCCTCTTTAACCTCTATAATTGAGTATAAATTGATATATATATATATATATATATATAGACATATATTAAATCGTCAATATATTTCAGTGTACAAGACTCTTCACTTTACGATAGTTAGAGAAAGTCATCAATGCAGGTAATAAAAACTATTTGAACTCTAAAGCTCTTATATGATCATTTGTTAATGCTTGATTTAACTTCTTTCTCTTAAACTTATCTTAAATCAATAATATTTTTCAGCACACTAGGTTAAGCACAATTTTATTTCTTTTGATTTGTGAATATAGTTAATACTTTCTGGTTCCAGATTTAATAGAATTAAACAAATAAAATTGAATAGAATGGGACTAGATCTACAAGACAGATGCAATGTACAAATATTTTCCTTTCCATCTCCGCGACAAAGAAGCAATATCTATCAACTAATTGTTTTACAAGCTCAGAATATAAGCCGTCAGCAGCATGCCATTGCCAGCACCTACCCCAGTAGCAGCGCAAAGCCCCACAGACGGCGATGGCTACGAAATAGCACTCTGGAATTTGCCTAATCTTCCCGGGAAGCCGCTTCTTTTTAACTGGCTTAGAACCAGCACTATGATCATTCGGCAGTTCAATACCTATGGCTTTCCAGTCAACATTTGGAACATCTGTCACAGTATAGGCAAAGAAACTTTTGTCAAACAGAAACCACTGAAAAGGATGATTCAAGTAGGTTGATAAACAGCACCAGAATTCAATTTTAAAAACCTTAAACTGAGTAACGGTCCTAACGGAAGAACAGAAAAGTACGGAAACGTCCAGTGCCAGAGAGAGGGAGATGACACTTGGAAAGCGGAAATCATGAAGCGCACCGTTTCCGATGATAACAAAATTTTGCCTTTTGATTATACAATGGCAAAACGGTAATTTGAATGGGAAAGGTGGACGAGTTAGGTAAGAATCCACCGCGACTTGACCCACCGTTGGGGAGTGCAAAAGGACGTTGCTGGTGAGAGAAGCAAAGCTGCAAAAAGACTATTTTGTGGATAGCGTGAAGCCGAAGAGAGTTCAGTTCAGTTCAGTTCTTTAGAGTTTGAGGTTGTGATTAAAGAGCTTCAATGGATTTTGTGTGTCTGTTTCTTCCATTTTTCGTTTTGAAGCTGGTCATCAAATTGAAGTACCCTGACGTCTTGATCATGAGAAGTCTCCTCCACGCAACCATCATTCGCCATTATCACCACCACCATCCTCAATGATCGAGTTTCCTGTTTAAACTTCTTATATTCCCTCAGTTGCTTCTTCTCTTATCCACGCTTGTGTAAGTACGATTCTATATTCTCGAATTTTCTGTTTCTTTGTTGTGTACCTGATAAGAGCCTTTCAACATTTTGTTCATAACGATACTATTAGGTCCGAGACAATGCCGGGTATATTCTCAGCGAAAACCACCTCACCGAGTCCTACTACTTTGGGACAATTTTTTCTTCATCAAAACGACATTAAAACTCCGTCCCCACTGTTAAAACGGTCTCCAAATCCTCGAACCAAACAGTCTACGCCGGAGAAGCTTCCCATCAACGAGTCCTCGCTCGATAATCGCGATCTCGGTCCATTCTTCTTAAAGCTCGCACGTGACACAATCGCTTCTGGTGAGAACCCGAACAAGGCCTTGGATTACGCGTCACGTGCGTCCCTATCCTTTGAGAGATGTTCGGGTTCGGGCCTGGAGCTGGCTATGAGCTTGCACGTGTTGGCTGCGATTTATAGCAGCTTAGGCCGGTTGGAGGAGGCGGTTCCGGTTCTGGAGCGCTCCATCGAGATCGCGGATGTTTTCAACGGGCCGGATCATGCGTTGGCCAAGTTTTGCGGGTATATGCAGCTGGGTGACACGTATTCTTTGCTCGGGCTATTGGAACGCTCCATCTCTTGTTACGAGTGGGGTTTGAAGATCCAGATTGAAGCTCTCGGGCATTCAGATACCAGTATTGCAGAGACATGCAGGCAAATTCCTTAGAATCTCATTCTATATACACTATAGGTGAACATAGAAGTTTTTAATTATAAATAGAATTAATTACAACATACACTCAATAGTTGGTATTAGATATTGAATATTGATGATCATAAACTGTAATTACAATGTTTAGTGTTTAACAAAATAGTCTTAAGTGGCAGGTACTTAGCAGAGGCATATATTCAAGCAATGCAGTTTGAGGAAGCAGAAAAGCTTTGCAAGAAAACGCTTGAAGTTCACCGGAAGCGCAGTGAACCAGCATCCCTTGAAGAAGCCACCGATAGGAGGCTTATGGCTCTTGTTTGTGAAGCAAAGGGAGACTTGGAATCTGCCCTTGAGCACCTTGTGCTTGCAAGCATGATAATGGTTGCTGCTGGTCAAGACAATGAAGTTGCAGCCATTGACGTTAGCATTGGCAACATTTACTTGACCTTATGTCGGTTTGATGAAGCTGTTTTCTCATACCAAAAAGCTCTAACAGTCTTCAAATCCACACGGGGAGAGGATCACCCTTCCGTGGCCTCTGTCTTTATTCGTTTAGCAGATCTCTACCACAGGACTGGCAAGATAAGAGAGTCCAAATCATACTGTGAGAATGCTATGAGGATATACGCGAAACCGATCCCTGGGACCGCAGCTGAAGAGGTTGCAAGAGGATTGACCGAAATCGCAGCCATCTATGAAGCTTTAAATGAACCGGAGGAGGCATTGAAGCTCCTAAACAAGGCAGTGAAGTTATTGGAAGGCACTCCTGGACAGCGCAGCACAGTTGCTGGCATAGAAGCTCAGATGGGTGTGATGTTCTACGTGGTGGGCAAATACGGGGAAGCTAGAAGTTCTTTCGGAAGTGCCGTAGCAAAGCTTCGGGCCAGTGGGGAGGGTAAATCAGCCTTCTTCGGAATTGTGTTGAATCAGATGGGATTGGCTAGTGTGCAACTGTATAAAATAAATGAGGCAGCTGAATTGTTTGAAGAAGCAAGAATGATACTGGAGCAGGAGTGCGGCCACTGTCACTTGGATACTCTCGGAGTGTGTAGCAATCTTGCAGCAACTTATGATGCCTTGGGAAGGTGCTATACGTTCCGATGTGCTTTTCTCTATCTTTTGTTTCTTTGGTACAAGTAGGTCAATGATAACCCTCTTTATGTTCCGGAATTACCCACAACTTCCATTTTCTAGAATTCCCATATACTGACTTTGATGATATCTTTCCATTCGAATGAATATTTTGGGAAGCTGCTGTGTTGAACGAGAAAATTTCCCGTACCTTTTGCAGGGTAGAGGATGCAATTGAGATACTGGAGTACGTCCTCAGGGTGAGAAAAGAAAAACTTGGGACAGCAAACCCAGATGTTGATGATGAGAAGAAACGACTAGATGAGCTCTTGAAAGAGGCTGGGAGGTCTAGAAGTAAGAAAGGAAAATCTCTAGAAAAACTACTGGACTTCAAATCCCGCACGATGGAGGCTACGAGGAGATGGTCTGGATTTGGTTTCAGAAATTAAGGTCAAGAATGTCCCTCATGGCCTCGCCTCTCAGGGACTATTCTGGTTGTAATAGAAAAGATAAACGTAATGCTTAAATGAAATTTATGTTTTACCGTTGCATCTTTGCTTCTTCAATTCATGAATTTGGTAATTCTTAACAGATTAGCTCTCACACACAGAACAGAGTATCAAAAGAATCCCATTTTCTATGCCGTTAAATTTCCCAGAATCCAAACAGAGACAACGCCAAAGTACAATAAACAGGAAACAGAGGAAGTACCTCACAGATGCCACTGACGAGACAGTAAAAGAAAAACCCAGAAGGGCAAATGAAAAATTGCTGTCATCTGTCTGTTAATGAGATGAATCCCAAATGGAGACCGACCCTGCTCTTTGTTCTTCATTTGTTAAATACGAATGAGAGTATTATGTGACTTAAACACCGACCACCGGAACATGCTCAAACTGAACTCGTTCATCAGTAAAAACTTTCCTCATGAGGTAAAACTTGCTGATAGGTGATTCTGCGCCCAGGCGACGACAAACGTCAACAACAAAAAACCTCGACCATTTTCTGCTGAAGCCTTTTTGAAATTACCTATCCTTTTTTTTCCTATATCATACCTATTATCTTCATCAAGTGATGAGGACGTATGAGGTTGAGAAGCGACAGAATGGTCCCGTGAAGTTTACAGCTTGCTAGTTGCTACGTACGTACAAAGCATAGCTTCAATCTTCAATGATACATTACAGCTAACAGTCAAAATCCTTCCCACTTCATCTTATTAGTTAATTATTCTTCCTTATCTTTCATATTTACTTGCTTTCTGTCGTTACTTTCCCTTTCCCTTAAAGATTCTGTATTGATAATAATAATATATCAATCTTCTTAAACTATAGTGAACCACCGTCATCATGGTTACTTGTGGAGCAGTGACCAAATTCACGTAAGTGGAAAGAACATCCTTTGATGTGCTCATTGTATGTACACCCGTCTTCCTGCAGTGGTGCCAACTGTTAAACATACTGTACCCGCATTAAAATTTAAAAAATCTCAACAAAATACTCCTTTTGCTTCGGACCTAATTAAGTTAATCACCAGACCACCAGAGTTGAGGTCACTGTTATTATTTCAGGCGTAAAATTCTAAACATTTTCTTCCTTCGTACCGGAGGCGAAAGAAGCAAGCGGCGCGTGATTAGGACCTGGGATTTTTCCTGCGTGGCCGTATCTATCAGCCATCATAGTCGTCTCCTCGCCTTCAAGATAGGTGGTCTCTTATCTTCTAAATTGGGGGGTCCACTAGCAATTTGCCACGTGTAATCACTTGTAGCGTCCTTTTTCGTCACTAAATGAATAGAAAAACACAAGCTCTCTCGAGAAAGACTCCGGGTTAAAGGAACGGTGTCGTTTCTTACATTCTCCTTGTTTTACGTCCCTGCTTGGTTTCTGACTAAAGGACCATAAATGATGAAGGATAAAAATGAGAATTTACAAATTTATCCTCACCCCGATCAGTTTTTACAACTCTCCCGCTCTTCTCTGCAATTTTCTCCTTTTCTTTTTTCCGCTTTTCTCCGTAGATTCAGTTCAATCCATATCCTCCTCCCCTTTGGTCTGTGTCTTCTCATCTCTTCCTCTTCTTCTTGCGTTTCTTTATCTAATTTTCTCATTATCCATAATTAATCTAATCCGATGCATATGATATTTAATTGTGGTTTACCAGTTTTGCCTTTTCATGTTTCTGATACGTGAGGCACAACGATGTTATAAATGCGTGCTTGATTTAGTTACAAACGAAGCCTTAGATTATGTTTATATAATTGTTGCGCGTTTATCGTGTTATCTTTCATCTGTTCATGTTTATTCCGCTGTTTTTCTTTCTGGGTAATAGTCAATTATCTTTTTTATTTTGTCCTTTTGTTTTCCTTCTTGATCTGTTAGATAGAGAGAGATGTATGTTGGTGGTCAATTTTGATGAGAATCTATTTAATTTCCAGTTTAGTTTGCTAAATTTTGGTCGTAGCGGAATAACTAGATATCACTATCGTGTTTCTCGTCTTTTCTGAGTTATAATCTTTTGGCTTTTGTTCTTGTGCAAATTGTTGCCCTGTCGGAGTGAAGAGAGTGCTCTAACGATAATTTAATCGTGATTTTAGGAGTGAATGACTTTGTTGGTTAGTGAAAGTTAGTTTAGCTTGATTTTTGTTATAGGATTGGGAGGTTTGTTGGAATCCAAAGTGAATCAAGGGTGTCTGCTCTTATGCCTATACCAAGTCCACCTGGGCCTAATATGATTAGGTGTTTTGGCGTTCAAGTCTTATTACTGATTTTGGTTTTCAAGCTTAACTCTTGCTAAATTCAATTCCTCTATAGTGCTGATCTTGTCATGATGTAGGACATGAGCATGGTTTGATGTGCCTTTTGTGTATCTCAGACTGATTTTTGTTCTGAGACTGATAGCTATCTTGATCTTGGTTGGAATACTTATAACTAGTGAAATCAGTAATAAAGTTAAGAAAGTTTTAAATCCATAGCTAAAGATTTGACTTTTTTCTTCCTACTCTTATGCCTACAATAAAGAAGTCTATTGAGCTCTTACTGATTCTCTACCTTAATGGATTGCTTGTACGATGGATATTTTTGTGGCATTTGAAGCATCAAATTTTCTTCTTTTAAGGCTCACTTTTCATTCGCATGATATGCAAGATCTATCTTCACCATTTTAGCTATCTCCTCCGATGTTGTGCTCTGTGAATGGTAATAACAGCTTGTTGATGGTAATAAAGTTTCTTGTGCACAGCAGATGTGTCAAATAAAGGAGAGTTATGGCAGCAGCAGAAGCAAGGGCAGTTTGGCAGAGGGCAGCTAATCGGTGTTTTGTCCAAGAAGATGCTAAACGAGCTCCTAAATTAGCTTGTTGCCAATCATCATCTTCATTATCTAAGCAGGTTGAGGGAGCACCAACAAGTGCAGCTGACGTGCTTAATGACCACGATGCTGGCTTCATGCCTCTTAACAGGAACCCTTCGTTTCCCAATCTGCTTCCTGATACAAGATGGTGGCTTCAGTTGCAACCTTGTAATGTATACGACAAAGGGTTGACTTATGAACAGGTCAGTTCCCTAGAAGCGGAGATGGAAAACTTGAGAGCGCGGATTGTAAAATCACCCTCAAAATTTAGTGAGGTTTGCCCACACGATATTGAAGACAACAATTATACTGAGTCTTTTGTGAAAGTTGACGGTAAGATCTCTACTGATAACATGGTGAAGGATATTGAAGCTAAACAGCAAGTAGAAAAAGCTTCATATGATCAAGGTTCTCTACAGTTTCTTGATTTTAAAAAGACGAAGAACAACTCCAAGATGATTGAGATGGATAATGGATGCCCCAAATACAAAAGAAGCAATGACTGCTGTTTTGATCCAGAGTCTCCATGGATTGCTGATGAAAAGAATTTGCCATGGTGGCGAACTACAGATAAAGATGACTTGGCCACATTGGTTGCACAAAAGTCACTTGATTTTATTGAGAATTGTGATCTCCCCCCACCTCAAAAGATGCACGTCAAGAGATACCCATGTGCTTGTCCCGGATCTTCTGATCATTTTGAGCTGCTGGCATCATCTCTAGATTGGAAGGCACAAGTTGGTTGTATTTGCAGTGAAATTGTTCATTTAAAGGGCTGTCCCAGTTCTGAAAGCATTCATACTTGGACTGAAGGAAACTCACAAAGCGGTTCGGACAAGTCATTGAGGTATTTGCTATACTATAACTTCTGTTTTCTTTTACTTCTAAAACTATTTACATCAGTGTTCCATGGGTATGTTGACCATTTAAATAGAGTTAGAATTCAATGCTGCTTTGCATCTGAACGACATATTCCTGATTGGTTGCCAATGCCACATATTTTAGCTTATTGCCAGGATAATAGAATTTGTAGACTTGTACATAGGATCTCTGTTTATGTATGTATTCATATATGCACATCTATGTTGTTATGAGTTCCTGAACTTATTTATGGCAACCTGAAACCTTTAATTACAGTCATACTGCAACTCAAAAGGATACCACAGGAAGTGGACAAGCTTCTGAGAATGATCCGTGCAAGGCTCAGTTACTGGAAGCACTTCGTCATTCTCAAACACGTGCCCGGGAAGCAGAGAAGATAGCGAAGCAAGCTTGTACTGAGAAAGATCACGTCATTAAACTCTTTTTCAGACAAGCCTCACAACTATTTGCCTATAAGCAGTGGTTCCAACTGCTGCAGGATACTGACCAGCCAATGTCCTCTCTCTTCCCTTTAGCTCTCTCTAAAGGCAGGAAATTGCACAAGAACTGGCAGAAATCCACAAAGAGTAAGACGAGCAAGCGAAATTGCGGAACCGGAACGGATGCCAACACTTATGCTGTAGCATTTGCATTGGGGTTGGGTCTTGTTGGCGCTGGTCTGTTACTAGGATGGACAATTGGATGGATGTTGCCCTTTTAAGAGTTTTGATGAAATTGCTGCTGCTTGTAACAAATCATTTATCTGGATATGCATGTACATAGTCATGTCTAGTTCTTTTTTCATAATTATTTTGGGTTCTCGTCACTGATTATGTTTTACTGATCTTCTTTTTTCATGTAATTCACTTTCTCTTTTGGTTTCTGTACAAATTGGGATGAGGGATTGTAAAATCTGTATATGGAAATTCTTTTCCAGTCTCCCTTTGATATTGTGTATAATACATGTTGCTCTTTGTACCCTCCCATTCTTTGTCTCTCTCGTTCTTTGAAGCTTCTGTCCTTTAAGATTTATCTTATTATACGCCACCCAATGCATTTTTTCTACGTGAAGCATCAAATTATGTTGGTTAGACCAATCCTCAATCAAATACTTCTCTTTTGGTTCCGTTTTCCCTTCAGAATTAGTATAGTACTGATAACAGATGAGAAAAGGTTAAACAATGGAGAGATGATGAAAAAGACTTGGAAAATCTTGTTGCGGACTTGCGGTTGCGACCTCATATAGGAGCATTGTGAGTGAGAAGGCCCAATGTAAGGAAAACCCAACGTCAGTGGGAGGACTTAATAAAACATCGGCGGTCATAATTTTGGGGTGATCCCTTGAACAAAAACAGAAGAAAAAATGGCCTTGATGGAGAAACTGAAGATTTTCGTAGTGCAAGAGCCTGTCGTAGCAGCTTCTTGCCTCATTGGTGGCGTTGGTGCGCTTTTCTTGTTAATTTCATTCGTCTGTCTATCCTTTCTATTTATTCTCTCTATGTATTCGATTTTATTAATCGAAAATCTCTTATTTTTCCCTTTATTTTTGGTTTAATTTTGTAAAATGTTTGAAGGCGTTTATGGATCTGATGTGTTCAACGATGAATGCCTTGGTTTCACATTTTTCAAAGTTGGCGCAATTCCCAGTTTCTCTTATTCAATTGATGAATTTTGACGCGAGGATTCTCTTATCTCTGTTCATTCAAGATCATTTGGATTCTAGATAGGTTAAGAAAAGACTTGGATAATTAGGGTATTCTTTTACCTCCTGTAACTATGATGCCTGTTTCAAGGCAATGATGATTGATCACCAGATACATATTACTCAGATGCCAAATCTGAAACCGAAATCCATTTGTCCAAACGCCATTCATTTGTGCAATGCATAGATCACCAGCCCATGTTCTTCTATGAAATATTTTGATATGTAGAATGATGAATACTGGTAGCCCTTGTGCTATTTTCATGGGGTTTCAGAGGTTGCAGAAACCACATGGATGCTTATTCTTAAGCCTCTTAACAAGTTATTATCTGCATCACATGGATGTTAGTTAACTCTTTTCTAAGTCTCTTACTAGTTATTAACGTGGAGTTCTCGTGAAATTTCAGGTCTTTTCCTTCCAGCTGTTGTAAGACCAATGTTGGATTCTTTTGAATCAGGCAAGCAAGTCCCACAGCCTGCCCTGAGTGATGTGAGTACTTACACATCACCTTGTTAGTTATTTTATGACTTATGAATGATCTTTACAGTTCATTCCGGACACCCATGGACTATAATCGTTACTACCCCATAGGAACGAGAAGATTATGCATGCAGAAACGATCTTAGTTTTGTTTATGACCATTGGGACTCGTGTGCTGTTGGCTACACAGTCTGTAATAGTTTCTACTTGCTTATCCCTTTTCTGCTCAAAGCTTGATTTTCTTCTTTATCTGGTCAAGAACATTATGGGCATTAGTTAATGAATTTAAGATGTAAAGAGTCATATGGATGAAAAGGAAAGGAGGATACAGAAGGATTATATGTAATTCATGATTTATGTATTTCATCAAATAAAACTTTGAACTTGTTCCTCATTTAATTTCTAATGATTGGCCCTCATTTTCTATGTAGATCACCTAAAAAATAGTTCAAATTAGTTTGATATCTGGTATCTGATAATATATAAATTAGATGGAAGATAGATAATCCTCCTAACTTTCCATCCCTGAAATATGAAAAGAATAAGAGAATTCATATTCAAGTTTGAGCAATGTTTCCCGAGCCCATTGATGTACTGTGCTTGAAAATCTAAGGGTACCTAATATCTACACTAACCTTTTTGCAGGTGCTGACTGGAGTGAGGGGTAAGAAATAGCGATGAATCGGTTTCGATGAATAACGTAGCTAAAGTTGATACATTTCCACCTGTCTTTAGTCTTCATACTTCCAGTTGCGATGAGCAGCATAAAATAATCTTTTTGTCCTTTCAATTGTGGGAACATCCGAGAGATTTCTAATGCCGAGGTTAACCTTTTTTGGATTTGTCCTCTGAATATTTCCTCCTGTTTACTTGTAAATGAATTTTACAGTAAATACTTCAATGGAAATCAACTGTTCATGTTTCATTTCTGTGAACTCATTTCATATTCACATGAATTCCCAAATGGAATACCAGCCGGTCCATTGTTTGCTGCACTAATGCTGGAGACTCGTGGTTCTCTTCTTTGCGTGAACATCCCTTAATGCAGGTGCCTCCATTGTTAATATGATGGGATTTTGAGAAGTTACATTGAATTCGAATCAACAACCTTTATAATGTGTTGCTAACAGTTGTGCAATAATTGGAACACTGTTAAATCCTGGCATGCATAGATAGAAGCAGTAACCAAAGAAGAAAATCTCAGTCTTGAAAACGACATTAAAACAACTTGCAATCCATAGATGCTTATACATAAACATGTACATTTATGATTCTTACGACATCTAGCAGAGGGGAATACAGGAAACTAATGACATATATTAGTCTTGACCGAATACTTCCAGACGATCTTTTTCTACTAAAAACAAGAACTGTTCCCTCTGTTGCTGACTCTGACGGCACATTTTTTGCGATTTTATTCTTGGAATGTCTAACCTAACTAGGCCAGTTTACCTCAACAGGTCCAGTAATTCTTGGCATGCAGAAAAAAGATTCCCATCAGGCAAACAAACAAGAGTCGTCCCAGGAACATAGCACGAGGTAGCAGGAGCCGTAGCTGGCAACGATGTGATATAACACATTCACATGTCATTACCATAATCGTGCCACAGCACTTATAAAGAAAGTAAATGGACATATGGCTCTGTGCCCCTCCTCCAATAATAGTCATATCGCAAAGCTTGCCTTTTTTCCTTTCCTACCCTTCCATGGCACCACCTGTTTCAACCCCTCATAAATAGCCACCTACAAAAATGTCAAGATAGTTCAGTCATTGTAGCTTAGAAATGGCAAGAGAAGTGAGGGAAAAATTTGCCTACAGGTTGTCACTGCTAATACACAAGTTCAATTGATTGAAGGATCAGAAGTTCGGACACAGGAAAAACATTCCTTGGTTCTGAGTTTCCTTTTGATTCTCTTCTAATAAGTAGATTCTTGCCACTCTGATTAGAAGAAACACTATGAGCAATAACTAGAGGACATGAGTTGCTGGTTAGAATAATATGCCCTTATCTCCCACACAAAGATCGCACATTGTTTGATGAAGCAGTTAAACGGAGGAATTATAGGCAAAATTTTCACTTAAAAGAGGAGTTCAGACATGAGAACTAACCCAGAACGGAGACCTGGCATGGGAGAGAGCAGGGAAGCTGCCAGACCTTGTAATCCTCTTAATCTTAGCCAATTTGTTGCTATTATCATCTTCTTCATTGTCAGCTTCTCTATCGACAAACGATGGAAAAACATGGCTACTTCCCCCAACAACCTCTCTTTTAACCTTGAAAGCTCTCATCCCCCAACGCCATGAACCAAAAGGACCTCTCTTGTAGTTGTTGAGAACCATGGCACCAAGTTGATGTCTTTCAGGACTGCAACAACTGCGAAACGAACCAAGTCTCTCCCTTCTTACAATTCTAAAAGAAGATGACTGAAACCTTGATGATTTGCCTATGTAAGGACCTTCCAGCACTGTAGTTGGTGAGAACTGTTTAGCAAAGTAAGCATCCATAAGAAGCCTTGGAGGTGGCTCCAGGGACTTCAGAGTGAAGTCAACGGTCTTGTTTGCTAGAATTGTGCAGTGTCTTGGCTTGCCAGGTTCTTCTTCCCAGTGAAATGGGACAGAAGCGGAGGAGAAGAATGGTGGGGTTATCGCGCCTGACGTCTCTGGTGACTGCATTAGTCCACGTGAAAATGGGTTTGAGAGTAGCGGTAGTCTTGGTGTTGAGCTCGACTCTGGTTCTGTTTCTTCTGATCCCATCACTTGCAATCTCTTCTCTGTCTGAGTATGTTTGGTGGGCTTTCTTTGCTTATGTAGTGTGACTTTGTACTTGAAAACTATGTGGAAGACAAGGCAAGTGGCTCATTGGAGAAAAAGACATGCCTTTCTAGCCATTAGTCAAGACTGAAGTTACAATAATAGACCCATTAGTGGTTCACAGCCAATACTCAAAACAAAGTTAAAGATTGCAACTATCAATTGAATTACTGATTCTTAATTTTAAATTATTGATTTATTACCTAATAATTTACTTAATTCATATTTAAAGAGTAATTTAAAATAAGTCATAATACTAAAATTTGCACATGCCTCTTCAATTCAACGGCCACCACTTCACTGGTCTTGGCTTAATCATGACGTTATTAATCATGTCTCCATAAGCATTAAGTAAACTAATCTAAAGCACAATTAATATCCTAATCTTCTTTGCTTTGAGATTAATCTAATTAATTAAACTTTGGGCCATGAGATGACCAAAGCAAGAAACAATATGTAAAGATACCATAATTGCGTGCCTATGACCTCACCTGATTCCAAAGTACCTACTCTCTTGTTAGGAACTTTAAAAAGCACTAGATGTTTCACTTCTTTTTTAGAGTCAGCGTAGCTTTAGCAAACTCTGGCTACCTCAAATCTTCGATTTCAATTCTTATTTTTAAAATTTGTTTAATTAAATCTCATTCATATATTTATATAAAATTTATATAAATGTATAATTAAAATTTAATAAAAATTCTGATCCTAAATATAACATGCTTTTTCATCCTTTTAGAAAATTATCGAAATTGATTAGGAAATATTATTCATAATATTTGGTGCAAAAGTGCTTTTTAAAGTTTTTAGTTTTATAATAATGTTATTATTTTTTATATTAGTAAAATTCGCAATTATTACTTCAACACTCAACAGAAATATCGCTCATACACAGTAGTTGTAGAACTTCAGTAATACACAACTTTACCCTTAACTAGTAGAAAAGTTGTTTTGTTGAATTGTTTAGAATTTATAAGTTAAACAAATCATTTTATCTACTAATAATGGACAAATTAGCGTATTACCAAATCACGCGCCTATTGCCGTGGCGATAGATATTGGTATTTTGAAAGCTCATTACTTCAACTAGTTCCCTTATCTCTCGAATAGATCTCTTAGTTTTTGAGAATATTGCCCAAAAGCAGTATATAAGGTATATTCAGTAAAATTTACAAGTAAACTAGATATAGAAATTATTTTCATTATTTTCATTATTATAAAATTTCAAGATCAAAATGTTCGATAAATTAAAATTTAAATTACGTTGAAAATATATGTTATATAAAAAATGGAGTGTATATAATATACATTTTTTATAAATTATTAATTTAAAATTAAGTTAAATACTGTTTACAAATCTCGATATATTTCTATTTTTTATAAATTGATGTTAATGTCATAATAATTTCTTTAAACACTTAAATATTATTAAAAAAACTTGAATTCCATAATAATTTTTTAAAAAACACAAATATTAGAACATTGATTATATAACGTCTTAGAACACAGCATCTCCGTATTCCCAGCCACATCAGAGTTTAGCTTTAGGCATTGGATGCCCATCATGTAATGTAAAAGCAGCTTGGATTTTTCTTGATCCACCCATTAACCTCTCATAAAAGCAAGCTCCTCATCTTCACCAAAGTCTTGACATTTCACTGTTTCACCGAGGACTGGGCAGTCATAATAAGAATCAGCTTGCTTATACCAGAAATAGAGTATAAGGCCTATACAGTAAGCTTTAGATGATTAGTTTGATGATGGTGGATGTGAAGGAAAACGATCACGGTCCAGCTGGATACCTACTAAAGCCGAAAAGAAAGTCATTTTTGTCATTTTCAATGTTTATGAATTGCGAAACAGACATTGAAAAACTCCTCTTCTTCATTGACTTCCACTGCTCCTTTTAACCCACATTTTCCGTTTGGACTTTGGAGTGTTAAAACGTGTGGGAAACCCATAGCTCACCAGTCCTTCCAAGTTTAGATCTTTAAATGAGTTTTTGGATTGCTTTGACTTTATTTCATTGCTGAGTAATTTAGTTAGAGCGTCACTATTTATAATTATTGCATGTATTTGACATTTAAAAAGTAATGACCTAATACTGTGGTTAAACCAAAGCTTGTAAAGCAATTTTGCATGGTGTAGAAGATGTAGTTATCAAAAAGCAGACAAGTTGGTGACAAAGTAGGAGTGATCTAATTAGTTCACAATCTTAAATATGTTTCTTGGTCAAATCAATTGTGGACGTCTCGCTTCTAACAACAATGTGAGAATTAGAAATACTAGAAAACTTAGGACTATTAAGACCAATCAATATGTGATAATTCTTTGTACGTAGAAGTATACAGACTACGTAAAAACTTAAGAAATTTTGAAGTTCTAAATTTACCTCCTTTAAAACTCTTGAAATAAAGTTTTAAAAACTTAAGATTAATCCGATGAAATTGAGATACCTAATGTGTATTAAAAAAGAAAAAAGCACAAGTAGGAAGAGGAACAGCTACAGAGCATTCAAAGTCCGATACGCATAGGCACGCTCAACACAGGGAAGCGTTTAATTCTGTTATTACGATGGAGGCCCACAAACCGACGAAACTAACTCTTCATCCAAACCCATCGCTACTTTGGGCCTATTGTTTTGGGTTTTGCACTTTACGACTGTGAACCAAATCCAATCCAGCTTTTAGGCTATCAAAGAGATTCCTCAAATTACCAAATAACAGTATTCAACTACCATACAAAGGGGGTCTGAGTCTAGCTCATCGGAACGAAATACGTGAGATCGCATGAAACTGAAACAGAGTTAGTATTGATCCCTTGCCTCATCTTAGTGTCAGCGTCCTCCTCAGGAGGCTCTGTTTTTGGTCCGTCATGTTATATCAAGTGCAGACCTACCAGAGAGCCTGTAACATGTGGGCATGGGACCATAGAAACAAGGACAAACAATTATGAGAGGGAGAAATTTTTATGGAAGGCAGAGCGTAGGGACCCATGAAACGAGGATCCAGAGCCATTTTTAAAGGTCCCAAGATAAAAAACAGGTTCCAGTAGCTCAAGGTAAGAACCTCAGGACACCATCTCCGCAGACTCTCTGAAGCAGGGGTTACAGACATTGATGATGGTGAAAGCTACTGCTCACAATAGACCAAGGAACCATATGCCATCAAAACACAAGCATTACATGTATGTTTTTACAAGATTAAATTGAAGTCTCACACCAATCCACAACATATACACAAATTTCATTGCTAATCCCTGACCATGCCCCACCCTTCCGTCTTTTATTTTTCTTTGAGAAAAGGCCTACGCTACTCTTCTGACCCCCTTGTTACACCATCCTCCTAGTCCACACTCACAAAAAACCTGAGCAATCTGAACTACCAAAAAGACCACTCCTACTTTGTCAAGGAAAAGAAAGGTTTTCAAGAACTTTCAGGTATCAGACCTATGCCCCGAGTCGAAGCTAACTGCGGTCCCATCACCTTCAAAAGATAATCCAGGCAACTTGTCCTTTGTGCTCAGCTTCTTGACTTCCTCACTAGAACAAATGAGTATCTTCTTGGCCATCTTACAGAATTCCCTGCAAGTAAACGATAAATCATTCCATAAACCGAGTTTATATAAAATAAAATCGGGTGACTTGCAATGCATAGACCAATGTCTTGTGTTACTTACGGCCATGGATCGTCACCCACTAACATCTGATCACCCTCGTCATCAGTAAAAACAACAGCCCAGTTGTCACGAGTAGAGAGCTCCCCCTTGATTTCAAACATGTTCTCTAACTCATTTATAAGATCATTGTACCCATTCAAGACTGTCAAATCAACTGCACGACCAACGGCAACACCTTGCATTTGAACCTGCCCAATAAAATATACTCCTACCTTACAGATTACCAATCAGCTAAGAAACCAAAGATCAACTAACAACTTCGCCTTTCATTTTACCTTTGTACGAGTTCTTGTGGAGCTCGAGGATCCTCGATTGATCCGTGTTTCCTTTGGTAACGTATCCAATACAGCTCGATTTTGATCTTTCGAACACTTCAAAGTATCTATATTTTGAGGCTGGCCATTATCAACTCCAGATGAAACAGATCTTTTAGTGCCACTTGAATCTGCAGTTGAACATACAGGTTCCTTTTCTGGAAAAGAGGCATCAATGGGATTGGCTGTCAGATCAATTCCAAACAAGCGGTAATTCACAGGGTTCTCGTATTTCTTCCCCGTCTCCATGTGATCATGCATCCCGCTGCTTTGCATTGATGGCACTAGAGATGCATAACCAGGCGTAACAGGCCAGCTTGTTATACTTTTGTGGTCCTCAGCCGAATCAGGAAGTAGGTTGAAAGATGCACTGATGTGGGGGGAAGCACATGTGCACTCCGAGCGGACCCTTGAGCTGCAGCTGCCATTGCTCACCGTATTACAATCAATTTCCTTCTGCCTTATTGCCCATACACCTTGTATTTCACTGTTTTGGATGTCAGTAGTACCAGATAACTGTGATATGTTGTGGGATTGAGTTGAACCATGATACCAATGGGGTGAAGCATCTGAACAAGTATAAATTTTTAAATTCCAGTTAGTTCATCAAATTTAAGATGACGTAACCATGCAGGATTTTGGTTAAAAACCAAGTCATATATTCTTTGTACCAGACGCTGGAATATCAAGAGGTCGTGGCCTTTTGCTCTTAACAACTGATTGAGCAGGGTTCAATAAAGTAGAAGCCGTGAGTGACTCTATCTCCCATGGAGAAACTCTATCCGGCCTTGCAATTGTTGCTGGTTCATCCCACTGAACCTGTAAGGGAGGCAACAAAGGAAACAAGCATCAAAATTCAGAAAATGAAGTCAGAACTCAGAGGTGAACTGCATAATCGTATCTAACCTTGAGAGACCGCCATTTAGAGCCTGACCACTGTGTAGAAATGTCTCCAACACCAACTATAGCGCCAGTGAACCTGATCAAATAGTTACAACATCAAATTGCATTCCAACTCCAGAATAAAATTGAAGGAAACAACTAGAACAAAAATGGCAGAGATACATTCTCTCGGGAGAATCTTCACCCTCAAATCTCATCTTGAACCGCATTCCAATAGAAAACCCGTTGCTAACAGCCTCAATATACTTGTTCAACCCAATAATAAACTGGCTTGCTCTAGAGATGATAGAAAATCTGTGAGATAAGGTAATAAATGCCAATTACAGGATCACCTACATATTATTCGTCAAACCTTGGATTGTAATACACAACAAAAAGAGTCTGTGTAGTAACAGCGTGAGAGGCCGTAGCAAGCACTCCTAAATGCATGCTTTGGCTGGATATCACAGATGATGGCATTGGACTTTGCTGGCGTCCAAGCCGGCGTACCCCAACTCGCAATTCGCCATTTTCACCCCTACAAACATGTAATAGAACCATTAATGTGCTTCAATTTATAAAGAAATTCAAAAGCATGTTAATTTGATCACCTCAGAAACACA
The DNA here is from genome assembly GCA_025594535.1 of Erythroxylum domingense. Classification (NCBI taxonomy): domain Eukaryota; kingdom Viridiplantae; phylum Streptophyta; class Magnoliopsida; order Malpighiales; family Erythroxylaceae; genus Erythroxylum; species Erythroxylum domingense. The sequence goes on along the minus strand of JANQBM010000004.1, from coordinate 3,756,581 downwards.
AAAGCATCCCCTGCAACCAGTCGCTTGGAAGTGACAAAAGTACTCCATCCAGTAGTAAGCAAATGTCTTCGTGGTTGACCTAATAATGAGAAGAAAGAGAAATGAAAAGGTTAAAGGTCAGAATATACATTTTGCCTCCCATGCTTTAATATTCCGAACTCAAATTCAATATAATTCACGAGTTCAGTAAACCCGGATATGGTATCTGCACCAAATTACCTCTAAATATATGTTTAAGTCGCCACTCATAGCCATGAAGATCTTTTGCAGCCAATTCCTGTGTGGGCGTTGTTTGGTTCATATCCTGATAAAAACAGAAAAGAGTAAGAAATCTCCAGCACATGCTCAAATCAATAAAATCTGTGGAGACATTATTACCAATTGGGGCAAGCACTCGGTGGCATGCTTCCTGAGAACCGAGAAACCTCCATGAGTGCTAGTATCAGAAGCTGTTAAGATTTTGCAAAAGGAATGAACAATTGGCTTAGGTATCTCAGGCAGGGGTGGGTCCAGGCTTGATGGTTCAGTTTGCTGGAAAGAAAAAAGAAAACACCTCTTCAGCACATTATACATAAGATCCTCAGCTCTAAGTTGGATATGATTTCATAGAACAACCACAAGGCGACTTGCAAAGTTCCATCAAGCTAAACCTAAGTTGACAGTTCAACTTGGATCAGGATAGAACCCTTTACTCGAAACCAAACTTAAAATATCCCTTCCAACCAAAAGAACTCCTAAGAATCATATTGACTTACATCTGCTTCTGGATGCAAAGTGATCTGAGCATAAACTTCATCTGTCTCTTGTTCTGCCTGTAGGTATGAATGAAAGGAGATTCCCTTTTAGGAGAAAAAAGAACTAAAAGAAAAAACAGAATTCAGATCTTAAACAAGCTATAGAATACCAGCAGTTGAATGTTAACAACACGACAGAGGATCTTAGGAGGAAGGTTGAACAGAGGCATCTGCTGATTAAGTTCCTGGTTAGTTGATGCTTCTAACTGCGTTCATAGACCAAAGAAAAATGAGACCTTGAAATAACAGAAAAAGTATAGCAAATTCAACCCACTCAAAAATAATTAAAAGGGAGTCGAAGGTAAATGTCGAAATCAAAACCACATACTTGTTCCATATGACCTTGAGGGAAGTAGAAAACTCTTTCTCCAGTTCTTGGAACCTCCACCAGTGGCCCTGCACATGCTTTCCAAAGCTCCGTATACAGATTATCACCACCTACATGAGAATGAGTCATGGCTTAGACTCTCTTTGGTTGCTGAGAAAACTCAAGTAAGAGAAGGGAATAAACTAAAAGTCTAAAACTCCCAGGTCTTAGATTTAGCGGTTTATCAATCCATAGGAAAGTAGAAATCTTAGTTTCAGAACCCAAATGTAAGTACTGATCGGAGACGAGAAGAATTCTATCAAAGATCTTCTCTGCCGGCCAACATTTTCACTTTAAAAATACCGACAAGAAGTTCCACGCTGCTCTGTTTTCTCTCTCCTTTAACCAAACATGGCATCAAGACATCAACTTTCTTCATTCTCTTAGCCACAAGCACAGATTTTGGAGGAAAAACACAATCTTTCTAACACCTCACCTCTTTCCACATGACAAAACGACGACCCCCTGAGAACACCGTCACCATGAGCCGCCATAAAAAGCAATCGCAAGAACTAAGCTTTTTCAGGACAATAGAAGGAGAAACTCCAGTGGAGAGACAAGGGAAAAGAGGAAAAAAGAACTCGTAGGTACTAAAAGCAAGCCCGTTAATGAAGCAAAAAGGTCAAGGAAATAAAAAGCGGGGTGGTTTTTTCTGCTTCTTTGAGCTCTCTGTTTTAGTTACACAAAGTCCCACAGAAACAGCGGTTTGTTTCTGTGTGTTGGTCTTGTCCTCCTCTTCCTCGTTGTCTTTTGTTTGTTTGATGGTCGTCCCTGCTGATATTTCTGTCCCAAAGACTCAGAATCTATGTTACATATATCACCAAATCCCTGTAACAGCTTTTCTCCAAGTTACGTTGGTTTTGAAATCTCCTGTACTCTCTCTATCTCTTTCTTCTGTCTCAATGGTCCTGTTCTGGTTTCACTTTCTACTTTTCAGTTTTCACTTCCTTTCTACTTACTGGTCCTTTTTCTGATTCAGTCTTTTATGTTGTGAATTTCTCTTCCATTTTTACTACGAAAGCTTGGCACTATCCACTTTACCACTACATCAGCATCCACAATTTCATGATCCCATGTCTCCCATTCTTAGTTTAATAAATGCAAAAAGATAGTGATGGGGAGGAACCCAAAACCTATTATTATCTTCCATTACTTGGATTATTCTTTAGCACAAATTAACTAAATCCCACTTGACATTTATTATTGAACCAATTTCAACAGAACGTAGTTCTTTTTCCATGGCTCCAAGCACTTGAGCTTCCATAGTTTGGCGTATTATATCAATCTATTCATCCACTTCCATACATCTTGTACAGTACATAAGATTCACCAATGATGGAGAACACTAACAAATGAAATATGGCATCTTGTCTACATAGAAACAAAATTAGATATATATTTTCACACTTCTAATTTACAAACATCAGTTAAAGTACAATCAAACTTTCACAATTCGTTGATCAAGTGTCTGTAGCTATACCTTGCTATCTACTCTCCTTCTCTCTATTTTCCCCTCTCTCTCTCTCACTGCTTCAGCTACCAAACTCACCACCAGCCACCAGGTGACTAGGGGAGGGTCACGGGACTTGCGTACGAGAGGAGAAGCTCATAAAAGGAATCAAGTGATTAGGGAACACCACCTCGAGAAACGTGACTGGACCTCCGCCTCCGTTCCAGTTCGTTAACCCATTCGGCGCCCCGTTACGGCGTGGGTATCTTGCCGTCTCTTTCTTTGTCTGGATCGTGGCAGGCAAGCCTGTGTTGGCTCGTGTAAACCCGGCACAGACACACAACAAGAACAACGACAAATTACTTCTCATTCTATTTTTCGGCTAAGGGCTTATGATGATCGCTTTTTCCTCTTGGTGGCTTGTTTTAATTACACGTGTTGTACCTAGCTTCTTCAACCCCACGCGCTTCCAGAGGCGTCACACTCACGCTTTCTACTGATGGTCGTAGAAGAAATAAAATTAAAATTTTCACAAAACCATTTGTTAATGATGTTTTTATATTAATTGAATTATTTTTATTAAAGGCTTTAAATAAATAAGAGAAACTCGTACTACACCTTTATAATTACGTCCCCGTGCTTTAGTTTTCCATACGGTAGGATTAAGTATGTGATTAGAAAATAGCTTACATTTATAAATATTAATTAAATTGAATTTATTATTTAATTTTATATTATCAATTTATTAAATAATTTTATTTTTAATACATAAGGTATGAAATATTAAACATTTTTAACGATTTACTCAATTACATTTCTCCCGTATCTCTTCGTAAGGCTGCTACAATACTCATCGAAGAGATAAAATAAACGTACGACGAAGATTGACATCATTAAAATCGCTATATAAATAACATCTTTTTGTTGTATGTTAATAATGTTTGTGTAAATTTCTTTTGTCTAATAAACAATAATATATTCTTTATAAATGACTTTAAGAAAAATTTCGGTAGACTTAAATATATTGAAATTTAAAATAGTCATTTAAACTTTACCATTATTCTCGTAAAGTACCTATAAAATAAGAAATAAATTCTGATGAAATAAAATAAGAAATAAATTCTGATGAAATATTCCGGTCCAAATTTCATATAACAATGGTTTAAACCCAATATTTAGGGTGCATTTTTTTAATACACGTACATGTAAGTGTAAAGACAGAAGTGATTGATGTGGTCGTTGTTAAAGGTAGTCCAAAGTGTAACATAAACCGTTGCTTTCAAGCAATTTGTCTCACTCTCGTGGATGTGAACGCACGAATGGGGAATATTTAGCTTCCATTGTATTAAGAAAAGCCAAGTGGTGGAGTGGAATGGAATCCAGATCTTAACCTCAACTATAGTTTTAAGTTAAACCACCTACCTTTTCCTTAAGTCCCTCCAAAATGGAACTCTCCTTTTATTTTTTTAGTATTTATAAAATTGACCTTTTTTTTTTTTTTGGAAATTATACTTGTTATCTTTTATTTTTTTTATTTTTTATTTTTGGAAATTATACTTGTTATCTTTTATATGTATATTGATTAATTTTTAATAATTTGATAAGTCAAATACATGTTTAAAGTAATTGATTGATAACATTTTTTTCATATAAAATCTAACAACTTTTTTATGTATAATAAAAAAATCTTTACACATGCACACGTCACCTTGTAATCACATTTTCTTGTCCCATTGGAGCTTAGAACCTTATTGAGATAGCTTGTTGCAAAATTTCATTTGGTTCACTTTCTACGCATGAACAACTATGATAACTCCTTAATTAAATACATTTGACTCCTTAATTTTCTTTGATTCATATGAACCTAAAGTTTCCCAACTCTATACAAGATGTTCTTTACATGGTCACCAACGAATCTCAAAATGAGATCGCCATCGTTCAAATTCTACGACAATTATCATCATGATAATTAGCAACGTTTATAGCTATGGAGTGAACCACAAATTATGAGAAAGGAGTTTCGTACTCCCGCTCCATTCACATTACCCCTCTTCTTAGTTTGAGAAGCTTAAAGGATGAAATGATAAAGTCTGTTTTCAACAAACTCGGAAAAGAACATCCAGAATTACCTAGATCCTCTTAGGGTCCAATCATGATGATTAGTCTAATTATTTAATAATTTATTTAGCATAAAATTAAAAGATAATTATTACAAAGCACAAAAGATTTATGTTTATTATAGAATAATTAGGATTGGCTCTTTCTTTGGGGGAGAATCTAGAGAATAGAAAGGAAAAATTGTTGAAGGTGCTAAAATCATAGATTTTATTCCCATTTGGCATCTTTTTGGAATTAAGCAACCCTTTTGACTAATTACTAAGTAGATATAGATACCACTTATCATGTTTACCTAACTTAACTCTTGGTTAATTTGAGGGTTTATTGGTGGATTGATGGTATAATCTCTACAATCAATGTAAACGATCGATAATGTTGCCAATTATACTCAATTAGACTAAGAATTTTATAAGAATACTTAATTTTGACATTTTTTTACATAGATTACTTGGATATAACTTTTTTATTGAGTATTGTTGTTGTTGTTTACATGAATTCCTACCTTGATTAGGGAATCATTACCCATTATTCAAGTTTAGTAACTCAATGTGATGGTCTGTTGCAAAATGTCTGGAAAGAGAGTGATGAATACGGTGGGATTAAAACATTATCGTATGATCTTATCCTTCCAATCTGTAGATTCCTTTAGGATTAGAGATTTAGATCCCTTAACAATCTTAAGACAACTTGATATTATTGAATCATCAAATGGAAAAAGGCTAAAAGAAAATTCATTTTTAATGACCTCACTCCTTTGATTCTTATTCCTCAAAGTGTTTTTTTTTTTTTTTTGGCCTTTCTTAGTTATGACATAGGTAAGAACAATAGGTGAATAAAATAGGGAAGAAAGATAGAGAAAGGTGTTGACCTCACCCCTCCCTCTAAACAATATGACCTTCTTTTGCTTGTATATTTCAATTAATCTATCATTAATTTATTTTTTTAATTATTTGATTAATTAATTTATTTGAAATATAAAATTATAAATTATTATTTATATTTAAAATTTTACTTAGTATATATTTAAAGAATAATGTCATAACTTTTCCTATGAAAAATGTGGGCTCCTAAATGTCCTACCTGAGACCTACTTCCAATTTGATTCTCCACGTTTTAATTTTGGTTAAGATTCAACAACCATAAAAACAAAAGTCGGTGCATTGCTTCTCAAATTAGTTAACAGTTGGAGTTATGTTAGATTTTAGTTAGTGTCTTGTAGGGACCCAACAAAATAGTGGCCCACTTTTGAGCTGTGTTTGACACTTCCAAAGCCGTCGGATCAAAGTGGAGAATCCTCCGAACAATTAACCCTCAGTTTCCTCCTCCAAGTTGCCATGTAAAGCTTATTCTTGTGGGGTTGCTGACAATGATCTGCTTCTTTATTTCTAGGCCAAGCAATTTGGGTTATAAATAGAACACACAAAACAGAAACAATACATGAATTACGACCAAGTGAATTCACTTTCCTTTCGTCATCTTCCAATTTCATGAAAAGTACACATACCCCTTCGCAGTTATATCTGACAAAATTTCTAATTCAAACATCTAAATTTGACTACTTTACCTTTTTTTTTTTGTGTGTGGCTACTAACGAATAGAAAAGATAAACAAAATTAAGCTCGCAACAAACCGATTCCCTCACAATCTACTGTAAGGATAAGATATAGTTGAACCGGAAGGTCTTCACAATAAGTAAGCCCTTGATGTGATGAATGCGTCTAAGTCTACAAGTAGGTTCGCGCAGTGGTTACTTTTTCAATAAATATGCCTAATATCAACAATTCACCTTTCTTTAATCAGTTCTAAACAATCTCTAACAAGAATATGGTAAGGATGTGAATCGATTACTCTGCTCTAAAGAAACTGGACAATAACCATAGCATCAGGTTCAACAATCAGTTTTCTATTATGACTACTTTATCTATTAACATTGAAAATTACGTTATTGTCATATCCGATAACTTCACATTATATTCTAGATATAAATGGCAGATGCTGGATTGTACCTCTTACGATATGTTACAAAAATTTAAAATTCAGATAAATAAGTCCGAACCCTAAGTTAAAGTCCTAATTGGATAACCAATTTAGTGCTTAAGAGTAAATAATCAAATTGGAGTGTGGTCTCCGTGGTGGGGGCACCATAGGTACGTGGCTTGGTCGAACCATATGTGGTGGGGTCAAAGCACTACCATTGAAAAGACTAACTAGTTGACGGCATGGCGTATATGTTATTACTAACAGAGTAATGTCTAGTAATAATGTACAATTAATTTAGTGACTTATAATATAAGGAAATAATAATTATGAAAATAAAAATAATATAAGACTATAACGGCTAATAAAAATTAATTGATTGGATAATTAAAAATATTGACGGTTTATTATGAACTGGAAAGTGTTAATTAAAATTTATT
>JANQBM010000004.1:3737274-3748865 GCA_025594535.1 Erythroxylum domingense | reverse complement strand
ATCTATATTAGAATTTTTAATATGAATAGATTGTAGAGCTCGTTAACAATAATTGGGCTTAGTTCCAATCAAAATGACTAAAATAGTTATTTGATTAGTTGACCCTTACTATTTATTAAGGGATTGGACATTTAGTTGTCCCTTGACATAAATGCAGCCGTAGCTAAACTGGGCTGCTGGAACTAGATATCCAGAATGACAATTGTTGAACCAAACTTGTTTCAATACCATATTATAATTTTTAATATGGGTGGAATATAGATCTCATTAATAAAAATTGAACTAAGGTTTAATCGTTACCAAAATGACTAAAATTAACTATTTAGTTAATTAGCCCTTACTATTTATTAACCCTTTAATATTTTCATTTTTAATCAAGGCGGAGCTGGGATACTCTAACAATATAACAAAAACAAAAGTTTTAAATAATTTTACCTTTTTTTTTGGTTTTAAATTAAAATCAAGTTGACTTATGATATGATCAAATAAGGGTAGTCATATAGATTAAAAAAAGAAACAGGTGTACAAAAAGTAAGTGGTTGCTTTATAGTTCTAATTAGTTTTCATGTTTCTCCTTTCAAAGATCCGAAGGAGAAGTATAGCCGTCGTTCTTTGAAAGTGAAGACTAGATAAAAGAGTTTCTTTTTCTTTTCTTGGTTCTTAAGTTTAACATCGTACTTTCGAGAAACTTTGTTGAAGAGTATTAGCTTTTAAGATATGTTTAAGAGCGTCACTTATTGGCTGACAGCACTTAATCATTGGTTAAATACAATGTCTTAAAAATCAAACCGAACCGGTGAAAAGAGTATGTTGAGAACATGTCATTGGCGTGTGAGTGGGAATAATAATTAGCGCCTTGAGCATGCATGTCATGTAAGGTGATGCAAAGCTCAGATATTTTAAGTATCATTAATGGCTACCCGAGTTGATTAATTAAACATAGTCAGCATCGTTTTCCAAAAACTTTTTTTTTTTTAATCATAAAAGTGAAAAACATTCCTTGAACGGCCAATTAAACCGAAAACATTTGCACTAATAAACATATGAAAGACAATCTTTACCAGCAGAGAAATGCAATTTGAAAAATTCTTAAGCATAGTTGTGATTCCCACCGTGTGGATACTTCAAAAAAAGTTCAACACTGCTTTCTTATGAGCAAACCCACAACACGACCCTAATGAACCAAAGCCCAATCCGTTAAGAACGAACCCAAAGACCAATAACTAGTTTAATAGCAACACCAGTACTGGTGTTTTGTTCTCCGGACTGGCAGGAACCAGAAGAAAGCGTAATACTCGACCTGGCTTAAATCAAAGACTATCAAGTTCTCCAATTTGCATTTGACGGGATAATATTAGCAACCAAAATTTGACAAAGGAAATAGGAAATTTTCGCGTTTAGTAATCGCACTGTTGGGAAAAATCGCTCCATACAAAACCCAGAAGTTCCCTACTCGGTATACTGGCTATCTTGAAAAACACATTCTCTTCCATAATCAAAGAGTTTAGTCACTCTAATTGCATGCAAAAGCTGTTGTGTAACTTATCAACTCGATAATGACAATACAAGTGCACAAATCATTGACAAGTGCTTACTGGACAAAACTTACACAACTCTTCCAATCGCCTAGGAGCGATATCAGAACCCAGATGACCATATTCCATATCTATCATCCGCATTTTAGTATTGTAAGCTCAACGACGCTGACAAAAGTTCCCGTGGACCAAATTCAACCAGCTAAAGAATCCACTCACATATGCACGTTGAAAAGACTAGTTGAAATTTTGATGAGAAGTACCTTCTCAATTACATCAATAAACATTCTGAAAAGGAACATGAAGCGGATGTAAGATGTTTCTTCCGGTTTCTAATTAGAAAAAAGAGGAGAAAGATCAAGCAAACATGTTCCTGTTCTAATAACATTGCAAATGAAGTGGCATAAATTTAATACTTTTGGCAACTTTTGCAAATTCAACATAATTAAAAGTCATCTTTCACTCTGGGAAACCCAAATACAATGTACCAGACAATAATCAAAAGAAACAGAAGTATCCAAGCAAGTCAAGTTTCAACAGAGCTTTTCGGCCCATCAGAGTGAATGGTGTATCCATTTTAAAACTCGTCGAACTCATCAACAAAGTAAAGTAATTCCTAGTCAACAATTATCATAAAGACATTACACAACTAAGAACAAGTAGAAGCAGTTAAGTCCATATACACTTATAAAAGAAGGAAAGATAACCCAATTACTATAAGAAATTTGCATACCAGGATTATGTGTGTTTTGCATGTTCTCGTTCGATGCAGGACCATATGAACAAGGGTTTAAAGTATATTTCCGAACTACTGAACTAATAGAAGGACCAAAAGTTAAGACATGAGAATAAAATTTCTATTTATGAAAACAAAGGAAAAAACATTATTTGAATAATAAATAAGGAAATAATTCTACCACCAGAACATTGTATATATTTCTACCATTCAGTATACAGCAGATCTACAAAAACCTAATGTGCAATTTTGGGGGAATATATTGTCCTTTTAAAGCATTTCCTACATAAATGTAAATACTATATCCCAGTGAGCCTTATCGATCTCTAATTTAGAACCAGAGAAATATATTAAAGTTCTAACACATTAACAATGCAGTACAAGCATATGTCAGACGTTAAACAACAATGCAATTTGTAAGGCAAAAAGAATACCATGAGAACAATATCCATAGGGAGATGGCTACTTACTCAAACAATAGTGCAATTATAAGTGCTACAAAACTGCAGCAACGCTGCTTGATTTGCTGGATCAAGGTTTTCACTGATGATCTGGGGGTACCTCCCAGGTGAAAGAGAAGCAAGCTTAGCCAAAGAGGTTGCTAAGAATTCTCTTGGATCCTTAATGTCCTTTAGAGGATCTTCCTCCTTTTTCCCAGCATTGTAAAGATTAACAAAGGAGACAGTGTAACCAACAGTGTCAGCAATATCTGGCATTTCTGGTTCCTCTTCCACTCTATTTTCCTCTGGTTGTGAGAGAAGCGTAACAATGCTGTCCAACATCTTTCCCCAGTGTCTGACAGCTGCAGCGTCCAAAAGGTTATGAGATTCACAGATAAGTCTGGTTGAGGCAACTGCAGTCAATTTAACCTCAATATGCCCAGTAATTAACTTGAGATTGGGTATCCAGAACTGCTCCAAGATCATCATAAATATATTGGGTTGAACTGAATTCATTGTATCCACAATGTTTGCAGAACCATGCTTCACCACAAAAAGCGACATAAAAATCAAAAATGATTTTACAAACTTTACCGTACGCTTATTTTGCAGTCGTGTAAACAGGGCATTCCAAATGTGAACCATATAGGGAGCAATGACCCCATACTCAAGACTCTCAATGATGGTGTTAAGTACATAGAAACCTTGCTCATCTGTGCTTGGGGAAGAGACAAGCCTGTTAAATATTCCAAGCACTTGGCTCAATCTCCCCTCTTGATTAATTTCATTGGGTGCTTTCTGAAGGAAAGCTTGAAGCAGACGCACAAGTGCAGGAACATTTGAATTTCTTTTCCACGTATCAGGAGAGAGAAGAAGTGTGAAGATTTGCATATAAGTAGCTGAGATGGGTGGTCTGTTCAACTCCACAAGTTGAGCCAAAAGCTGGAATGCATAAGGCAAGAACTCAGTCACATCATTTGCCAAGATCAACTGAAGGCTGGGAAACAGACTTTCTTCAAAAGCACGTATGAGACTGATGTCCCTCTCGCATGCTCGTCTTACAAGAACAGCCACTGACTCAAACAAATAGTGGTTGAAAATTGGATTCTTTGGATTCTTACAAACTTCATTAAGAATTGAGGTCAATCCAACAATGCAAGGCCCTGCAATATTGGGGGAAATTTCTGCCACTCCTAGAACCCGCATAATACATTTCATTATGTATTGATTCTCCTCAGACTCTGGAAACTTTAAGGCATTGAAGAGGTTATTCATCAAGACCTGCAGAAAGGGAGTTACATCAGCTGCAGCATACCTCGCTTGCCCTCCATCATCCTTGACTAGCAATAGTTTCTCTATACAGCTTGCAGCATAAGAATGAACCACATTTGATTCTGCAGTAAGGTACCTTACCAAATCTGGGAACAACTGAATAGCAAGAGTCTTTGGTATGTGATACCTAAACATGGTAAAAAACTTTAGAGCACCAGCTTTGAGCATTGGATATCCATTGACATCCTGATTCTGCAATTCAGGTACTATAACAGAAGCAAAAAAGCTCTGAACATCAATAATGTCAGTCGAAACAGAAGTACCCCCAGCTTTCTTAGTCGCAAGTGATACAACCAAGTCAATTGCACAATCCTTGTCCTTCCAATTTGCTGCAGGGTTTGTAGCATATGAACCCAACAAAATCTGTATTTGAGCAGTAACCACGTCCGTTACTTGCTTCTTATAATTAGTAGCAATCCCTTTAAGCAATTCACATGCAATCCTCCTTCTAGTATCAAGATCACTCCCCTCCATATCCCTCCTTATAAACTCAACATAGTTCATCTCAAAAAGCTCCTCGTCGTCATCCCTTAATCGTACATTAGGGATTACAATGCTTTGACATATCTGCGGTATGACTCCCTCACCAGCAAATAAGCTATGGTGCACACTTGCACTCACAGTAGTTAAAAACTTGATTGCCGTAACAGCTAACCTGTCACGGGCAGAAGATTGTGATACATTTCCTAACAAAGTCCAAACGGCAAGCACAAATTCATTCAAGTAACCCTGAAACTCCTCCTCATTCTTCTCCATATATAGACTAATATTCTCGCACACCGCAGCCCTAAGATCATCAACAACACTCAGACCATCCGCACTACTTTCCAATACTGGATAATTACTAGTTAAGTACTTCCTAAATTCAGCCATCCACTCGCTCATATGATCCTCAAAAAACTCGGGCAATTCCTGAAAATTAAGCGAAAAGAATATCCGACAACAAAGCCTCTGTGACTCAAACAAGGGCTTTAGCGTCACAGGAGACGCATTGCCACTACTTAGAGTCATGTCAATCAATGAGGCCGTTCTGAGGAAAATCTCTAGTAATGGTGCAGCAAAATTATCGAGACAATACTTCAAATCAAGCAAAAGATCATTAGTCTTGTACTGATAACGAAATTTCTTGAAGATGGAGTTGGCCGTACCAAGAATACCGTTAACAGATACGTAATTGTTGGATTCGGAAGCCAATTTCAGATTGGAGACTAGCTCGGGAAGCAAAGAGGCCCATGATTTGGGGAAATCATATTTGCCGATAAGAGAGAGCGATTCGCTGAGCTGAGACTGAATGCGAGGAGAAGAGTTCAGCATTAGAGAGACTATTAACGTTTTGATCTGATTCTTCACGGGGTCGGGGATCGGAGAGAGAGCTGAGTCCGGAGGTGGAGACCACCGAGACCGCAGGTGGTTCTTGAAGTTGACAGCGGCGGCTTGTCGGATCTGTTCGTCGACTGCGGGATTAGCAACTAGTTCAAGAACGGCCAGGCCGTACTCGGGCTTGTTGGAGAGCCCAGCGAGGTTGGTTTCGGCGGCACGGCGGGGCTCCGGCAAGGGGGAGAGGGTGTCGAAGAAGTATCTGGAGAGGAATTCTGGGTTCCACGCCATGGTTGGTGGGTCCTAGGATTTTCTCGAAGAAGAAGAAGAAGAAGCTTCTAGGGTTTTTTATGCTGAACAACTAAAACTGAGGTTGATGAAAAATGAAATGTAGCTTAGAAAGTGAAGGTGAGAAACTGGAGGGACTTTGAAAGATGAACAGAAAGTTAAATGATTTTTCAATTTAAGACAGTGGCCTTTGCCTTACAAGCACGCTTCGGTTGGGCCAAAGGACTTCTCTATGTACTTTCTAATTTCTTGGGCTTCCTCTCCATTCCGGCTAGGACTCGTATGTTTTTAGGACAATAAGTGAATATGGGCACTAGTTGCAGGGTTGGACGTAGCTTGAGCATCACTGCGTTTTCCAAAGTCTCATCTTGAGTATATTTTCTTGTAATAAATTGTTTGTTTTATTTAATTTATATTGAACAAGATTAAGATTAAGTACTTAGAGTATAACTTTTCGGGTTTAATATGACTTTCGATGTGAAAATAAAGCATAGTTTAGAAGTTATATCATAACAATAGTATTTTAAGTATCTATGATTTATTATCTAAAACAATAGAGAGATTGACGAAGACATTATTTACTATATCAAATCATAGTGACTTAAATAGAGAAATATATCAGGAGTTTTTGTAACAAAAAAATAACAGTCAAATTCAAAAGTAAATTATTTCGTTTAGCGATTATGATAGCCATACTCTATGAAGCATAGTATTGACAAATCAAATATGTGCATAGTCATAAGTTAATGGTGATAGAGATGAAAATGTTTTGTTGGATATGCTACCTGACCAAAGGAAATAAGGTCAATAATATAATAGTAAGAGATAGATTAAAAGTGACTAATATTAATAAAAAATTGGCAAATTCCATAAAAAACACACCTGTATTATACTTAATCATTCAAAAAACCCCCTGTGATATCAATTGAATCACAATAATATTTGTAATATTTGATTTAATTCACTTTAGCCCTTTTGACCTAATTAGGACACATTTACCCCTCAATCCACCTTTTTCCACTTTCCATCACATTTTTTATATAAATGATGGAATACGAAAATAATAAAAACATCGTATTATACGATATTAATACCGTTTGTAGGGCCCACCATCTTAACAAAACAAAAAAAAGCACAAAACCCTTTTTAACACGATTCAGAGATTGAGAAGCCAAAACACGCAGGCATCATCTCCTCATCTCCTTTTCTCCTTGCAATCTATCCTCAACCAATAATTCTTTAACATCAATCCTATTATAACATCCACGCAGACATCAAAATTTTTGTGTTTCGAAAGTGCCATCAAACATCCACTATCAACCGAAAATCCAGAAATCTCCAAATTTCCAATCCAATCTGAAAACCCTAACTTCAAAATTAGGTAACCAAAAATCGAAAAATGCCAAGCTTGATGGGAGGAAGTGGATCGTATTCATATCATCGACACAATTTTCAATTGAAAGGAGCCAAAGGTTCGCAAGAAATTATGGCATGGAGTTAAGGCAAGTGCGTTGTGATTGTGGAAAGTCTGCTACTTTCTTAACGTCTTGGACCCAAGAGAATCCAGGTAGAAGATTTTGGCGATGCCCGAACTATCAGAAGCCGAATGATTGTAAGTATTTTGATTGGGTTGATGGAGAAATGAATGATAGAGCTAAGCTCCTAATTTTGTATTTAAGAAATCAATGTGTTGAATTGAGGAATGAGAATAGAGAGTTAAGGAATAGTAGGTTCGTGGAAATTGGTGGGAGGATGGAAATTGGTGAACTGAATAAGTTGAATGACTTGAAGACTGAAATTCAATGTCAGCAAGCTGAAATTGAGTGCGTGGTTCTGAAAGTGCAGACAGCGGAATGTGAAGCAAAAAGGCTAGTGAAGGCCGTGAAATTTTATAGGATTGTATGTTTGATATGCATTGTAATTGTCATGATAGTTATCTTTAGATGATAGTTGTTGAACATGCAAAAAAATTGGGTATGCCCAATTCTGCTATGTAACCCCACTTTAAATGCAGTAAAATGAAGTGTTGTTTATTGTATTGAATTTTCAAGTGCTTATGTAGAAATCAGTAGCTTTGTTTCTTCAATGCCTAGATTTTGGGAAGAAGTTGATATATAACCTCGTTACAAATCTATGAACAAGACTGATTAGAAAGCACTACAAGAAATACACAGAATTCGCGACGTTTTTTTTATAAAACGTCGCAGATTGTGAAGACTTTTCGTGACGTTTTAAAAACGTCACCAAAAGTCTGAAATTTTCGCAACGTTTTATTAAAAAAATGTCGCGGATTTGCGAAACTTTGTCGCGAAAGACGTTTGTCTTTTGTTTAATTAAACGTGTATTCCCTTATAGATATCATCAGAAACCTAATTCGCCGCCTAAGTCCATCAAAGGAGTCTGGATCCTGTATCCAAGAAAATCTTGTCCTATTCTATTAAATAATCAAACGATGTCGTTTTTGCTTCAAAATTTTAAGCAACTACTTCCTTCACACGCCATGTGCCCGTGCACTTTTTTTAACTTTTTATTTTTATTTTAATGATTTAATTATTAAAATAATACAAAATGAAATTAAAATTAATTTTTATTATTAATTTAATTAAAAATTAAATTATTATTATTATTATTTGAAAACAGGAGAACTCATAATATTATCTTTGAGAATAAGACTCAAATAGTACATCCGGAATATCAACCCACATCTAAAACCTGCTATGGCGAATAGAATCACGTGCTAGCAAATGGGCACACATATTCTCCTGACGTCTAATCCAAAAAACTTCAATATCTCGACGAGCAAGAAGAAAGGCCTTACAGTCAGACACAATCAAACCAAAATTAGAATTGTCCTCACTCATAGAGTTAATAGCCAAATATAAAGAGTGCCAATCTGTAAAAATACAACCATGTTCAAGTAAAGAGTCAAAGGCATAATTTAAACACTGCCTCAAAGCAAGAGCTTTTGCAATCAACGGTCTATCACCACCTTCCTCAAAACTCGAAATAGCCAAGGAAAAATTGCCTTTAGCGTCTTCAATAGCCAAGCCAAAGCCCACAAAATCCATAACTCGAAACACTACATTGTCAACATAAGCGAGCCAAGTAGCTTGATGATCGATATGCGCTGGTTGAGCAGGAGCAACACCTGCATGTACTACTTCTGTTGCTACTTGTGATGTTGCTGATGCTGTCCTATAGTCATCCAGAAGCAGGCAAACTGATTGGGAAATATGCAAAGGGTTCGGCCAAGTATTACACCACAAAAAAGCATTTCGAGTAGCCCATAATTTCCATGAAACTATAGCCACAGGCTTAGGTCGTTGCTTGCCCAAAGAAGAGAAGACTTGAAGGAACAAATCCTAAAAAGACAAATTCATATTAGCAAAAATAAAACTAGCCTACCTCCACACTTCCTTCGCAACAATACACTTGACCAAAACATGGTCCACATTCTCAGCTTCATGGCAAAATTGAACTGAGGTGTTAACACCCCACTGTGATAGATTATCTCTAGTAGGGAGCACATTACGGCCCATACGCCACATAAAATCCCAAATTTTGGGAGGGACATTTAACTTCCACAAATGCTTCCATAATGCACCATCACCACCACCACCATTTCTAAACAAACTATAAGTTACATGATAAGCAGTTTTGACCGTATATAAGCCCTTCCGATCAAAATGGCATATTAACTTATCTTGATTGGTATGTAGACTCAATGGGATACTCAAAATTTTCCTCATATCATGAACAGTAAACAAATTCATAATCTTTAAGACATTCCATCTCCTTTCGCCTGTGACAAAAAGATCACACACCCGTAAAGCATCAGGAATAAAGGGAGGGCCATCCTCCACACAAAAATTATCTGCACGAGGAATCCATGGATCCCTATTCACATATATACTCCTCCCATCTCCTACTCTCCATTCCACCCCTTGTTGCAACACTTGTTTAGAGAACAAGACACTCTTCCAAACAAAGCTACCACCCGATCTAGGAGTAGCTGATAAAAAATCCCCCATTGGGAAATATTTAGCTTTGAAAACACTATACACGAGAGTGTTGGTATCAATTAATAACCTCCACCCTTGTTTCCCTAGCAAAGCAGTGTTGAAACATCTTAAATCCCAGAATCCCATCCCACCAATAGACTTCTTGCTGCATATACGATCCCAAGCAATCCAATTAATACCCCCATGTTCCCCCTTACCATGCCACCAGTAATTATTAAACATCGCCTGCATCTCATTGTACACAAACACTGGAAGCAAAAACACATTCATACAGTAAGCTGGTATTGCTTGCGCTACAGATTTAATTAAGATTTCGCGCTCAGCTCTAGAAAGACAGTGACTAATCCAATTATTCATTCATTTCCACACCCTATCCTTGAGAAAAGAAAAAATCTGTTTTTTATTCCGCCCTATTAATGATGGCAACCCTAAATAATTACTACCCCCAATAGGCAGAGAAACATTCAGAAGCCCAAAAATAGCCTAACTAACATTTTTAGAAACAGCAGGGCTAAACAGAATGCCAGACTTATTAAGATTAACAGACTGACCTGAAGCAGCTTCATAATTACCCAAAATAGCTTTAATTTCCGTCGCCTCCTGGACATTACCCCCAAAGAAGAGCAAAGATTTATCTGCAAAAAATAAGCGGGATATCCTAGGACACCCAGTTCCAGCCCGAACACCATGGATCAGACCTCGACGCTCTGCATTTTGAAGCAATAAAGATAAGCCTTCTGCTACAAACAAAAATAGATATAGGGAAATTGGATCCCCTTGCCGCAAACCCCCAGAAGGAATGACGGGACCCACTTGCTTATCATTCACACACACTTTATACTCAACATCCATAAAACACATTTTCATCCACTTCATCTACATAACATCAAACCCCAGAGCAGTAATCATATCACATAAATATTCCCAATTAACCCGATCGGAAGCCTTTGCAATGTCAATTTTAAGCGCACAAGTACCATTTTGACCCCTAGCTCTACCTCGTAAGCTGTGAATAGTCTCATAAGCCACCATGAAATTATCCATAATCAAATGACTCAAAATAAAAGCAGACTGATTTTTTGAGATCAATTTATGCAGAATATGTTTCAATCTATATAAAATTAAAAAAATGATTTAGTGCACGGGTGTGCTTCTTAAAGCACGTTAGTGCAAAAGTTTTTTACTTATTTATTTTTTATTTTAATTATTTAATTATTATTTTAATAAAAAATAAAATAAAATAATTATTATAATTATATTATTATTAATTTTGTAAAAAATAAAATTAAAAAATAGTTTAGTCCCGTGCACTTATTTTTTTACTTATTTATTTTTATTTTAATTATTTAATTATTACTTTAATTAAAAAATAAAATAAATTTAAATTTAATTAATATTTTAATTAAAATAAAATAAAATTCTAATTAAAAATTTTAATTATACAATAATTAAAAATTTTAATTATATAAAAATTAAAATAAAAAAGATGCACTAATTTTGAATTTGTTTTTTATTTTTAGATGAAATTAAAATTAAAATTATAAAAAACAAATTTTAATTTTAATTTTTTAAATAAAAATTTAAAAATTGATTAATTTATTAAATTATACAATATATTATATATGTGGAATTATTTTTTTTGATTTCAACGACATATTTTAGTTGATTGAATTACTAATGTATAAATTATATAAATTTATACATAAATAACTAATTTTACTAGACATCTTTAATAAACAGCTGATAGTGTCTACTAGTCAAGTCATTACATATTTCACAGGTGTGATTTAATAAGTGACACCTATGACTTTTGTCCTAATTGTCACGGGTATGAGTCACACTCGTGACCTTTTGACTTGATGTCACGGGTGTGAATTGTTAAGTCATACCCGTGACACTTTGTCATATAATTAACATTATA
>JANQBM010000004.1:3710614-3737174 GCA_025594535.1 Erythroxylum domingense | reverse complement strand
CGCCACCCTCGCGGGGCACGAATCCGGGTATCACTGTCGATATCGGGTTCGGGTCCGGCGGGAGTTGGGGTGTTACATATGAGAAATGGAAAAGGAAGTTTACCATTGGTCCAATCTCTAACTAATACTGTCCAACCCAAAAGCAAAGTTTTTGCAAATACCTAGTAATAACATCAAAAAAGTTCAGAAGTGTAGCAATATATTTGCATATATGGTGCATTTGTGTGACTTTGCTGTGTTGATGGTGTGTTATCACTGGCATAGCTGGTAGCCTTCTTCCTACACTGAAACTTGGTAAGCCTTTGGTGCTCTAATGTTGGTAATGTTATAGCAGCATTCCTTTGCCATTTCAGACCTCATTCATTCAACGCAGGATGGGTTGATCAACTTGTGTTCCTATCTTAATTTTCTTTAGTGGAGGTACTAGTGTCTCACGATCACCACTCTACAAAAGATCAATAAATTGTCAATCAAATCATCAAATACATAAAATGACTAACTTTAAGTAAACTGAAAATGTAACTCACCTTCATAATGACACCACTATTATTAGTGAAATAGACTCCCATGCCATACTTATTGGATTGCCTATTAATATATTTTATACTTGAGTTCTTGTTACTTGTAGATCTTTGTCTATGAATGTCAGTCATGATTATTGGAATGCTTTTTTTGGAAGCTTTGTTTATCTTAGATGGCTCACTAACTTTCTGTTTCCCTTTATCTTTGTTTTTGGTTGCAACTTTGTTTCCCTGGTAACTATATAAAATAGAGATATCACATCAAATAAATAAACAAAGAAAAATAGTGTTAAAATTACTCTTTGATATTCAAAGAATTTTGTTAATAAATAAACTTTTCAGGTGTAGGCCTTTTTGGTTGTTTGCATGTCCGACTATTATGCCCTATTTCTCCACAGTTTTTGCATGACTTCATACCACCCCTTCTAGATAACCTACCATTCTTTTTAGGCTCATCTTTGTCCTTCCTCCTATTTTTCTTTTTCCTACTAGACTTCCTCTTAATAACAGGTGGTTTAAGAGCTGATTTGCCACTTTGTTCCCAGAAAATTTGTCCTCTTATAGACTGAATTGAATGACCATACACCTTCAGGTAAGTATCTTTATGATAGTAGGAGCTGACCTTGTTCTCTGGAAAAGTTTCTTCTCTGTACAATGTAGGGATACAATGTACACAAGGAATGCCAGTCAATTCCCAAGATCTGCATGAGCAGGTACCAATAGTTGTAAAAACTGTATGCTTTGTTTCTCCTCTATAAACTTCATAGCCATCATCCCATTAAATTCAAATTGCCAATTAAATGAATCCAGCTTATTCTTCTCCAATAACTTCACTATCCTAGGAGCAATAAAAGTTCTCCACTTAGCTGCAAGTGCCCTCTTCACTTGAAGCCATGTCATCACCATTACCCTAATCTCTTCAAGCATGCTAATAATAGGTTTGGTTCTTGTTGGTAGTATCCATCCATTGAAAGTCTCCGTGAGATTATTGTCCACAATGTCACATTTTGGTTCAAAGCTAAAAAAAGCCTTGCACCAACTTCGTTCTCCATAGTATAAAGCAACTTCAACAATTCCATCACCTAGCTTGTCAAGTTCCTTAAACTCTTCTTTGAATTGTTGCACAAATGTTGCCCTAGCACAATTCCAAAACTGAATTTTTCTTTCCTCCCCTTTCCATTTCTTTTGCCAAGCAGCATATATATGCCTTGCACACTACCTGTGCTCGGCATTTGGTAAAACCACATCTATTGCTACTATAATTCCCTATACATAAAATATAAAATGAATCATATCATGCATGAAGTTATTTTTGAATCATAAATTCTTGAACCAAAAAATTCTGAAATAAAAACAGACCTTTTGCATATCTGAAGTAATAGTTAATCCTCGACCCTTGTCTGGAATGTCTAAGTCTTCAACCAAGTGCTCAAGAAACCATGTCTAATTCTTCTTTGTCTCAACGTCCACTACAGCCCAAGCAATCAGAAGCATTTGATTGTTTCCATCCCTTCCGACTGCAGCTAACAACTGCCCCTTGCATATATGTTTTAAAAAAGAACCATCAATTCCAATTATTGGCCTACATCCAGCTTTCCATTCTTCCTTGTAAGCTTGAAAGCAAACATAAAATGCTTTGAAATATGGTAGTTTGCAGGATTATCAGCATCCACCACCACTTCTATTGTGGTACCTTCATTGCTTCTTTCCAATTC
Organism: Erythroxylum domingense; assembly: GCA_025594535.1. Lineage (NCBI taxonomy): Eukaryota > Viridiplantae > Streptophyta > Magnoliopsida > Malpighiales > Erythroxylaceae > Erythroxylum > Erythroxylum domingense. Next base: position 3,734,938 of record JANQBM010000004.1, on the reverse strand, counting down.
AATTGTATAATCATGCAATTTCCTATATTCTGCCATAAACCCACCATTAACCGCCTTCATCACCTCTTTTTTAATCCTTCTAGTTGTTATTTCAGATACATTCAACTTAAACTTTTCTCTTACATAACCCTTTAGTCTCTTATGAGTGATTTTAGGTTCTCCCAAAAATTTTTCCCTTAGCAAGTTCTTCAAATCTCTTCTTTTAATCAACTGGATATCATTGCAGCCAAACATCTATGCTTGTTCTTAAAGGTCTTAATCTGAAATTGCCCCTCTTGGTTGAAACTAGCATGAAAAACAAATGGACAACCTGACGTGCATCTATACCTTAATCTTCTAGGTTCATTGTTTACATATGACAGTGCATATCTTTTAATCAAAGCCCACTTCTTCACTGCATCTTTACATTGTTTCTGACTTTCAAACACCATATCCACAGAAAACACTGGGATTTGAGTAGTAGGATCATAAAACATTGATCTCTGTTGTTTCCTTAGAATTTCACCGTCCTCATTAGTAGATTTAAAACCTCCTAGGTCATTAGAGTCCAGGTAGTCACTTGCATAACCAGGGACCTTCCCATCAACATCTTCCTCGGTATCTATCTCATCATTATCATCCACAACTGTTCTTCTATTATATTGCACAACTAAATTAGCACCATTTGTAACCTCAGGTTCACCAGCCTCATCTTCACCATTTATTTCATTTTCAATAGTGTTAGATTTATTGATTATCTCCACTGGAATTTATTTGCTTCTAGCCTTTTGGAATTCATCATCTTCCTCTTCTTCAAATTCGACATGCACATTCACCAAATCTTCCTCATCATCATAATATGCATATTCATCAACTTCAAAATCTTCACTCTCTTTCCTACAACTTCCAGTGTCATTGTCTTCATGTTCAGTGGCCTCTAGTCCATCCAAATGCTCTATGATTTCATGCGTGTCCACAAAATGCTCCGCAAATACTTGCACTAACTTATACTTTTTTAACAACCTACACAGCTCCTGACAACTATCATTGTCCTATAACAACCTCGATCCATCCATATGAGTCTTGCCTGGAGTTAAAAAATGCATCCGCCTACCATTTGCAAAACCAAAAATTTTCAATTCTTTCATGAACCTGTAATAACCCAACATGTCAAGGTTTCTGAAATTTATGTTATAGGTCTCACCACCAACGTATGTTTTTGTCCTCTTTTTAATCTCATAATGACTACAATAATGCATCTCCATGGTATATGGGGGATCCATCCTGCGCGTTTTAAATAACAATATATAAGCAAATGATTTTTTTTATTATGCACAAACAACACACATGACGCCTTCTTTTTCATTTTGGGACCACAACATTTACGTTAACAAGACATGAACGAAACACAAGAAGGAAAGAAACGTAATTAATTTGCAATAGGACCACATGTTGTGCAAAACCTGTACATTAAAACCTTATTTACGTTTACCTTTGCTCTTGTACATTCCAAAGTAAACCTATTTAAGAATTCAGAAACTTACTTCTCAATTATTGCCCTAACAAGTCATTCTTCAGAATCTTTCAACTTTCACATTCAGTCACCTTCACTCTTCTCTTTCCAATAGATTTCCTCTTTAATTCATACAGTTTGGTTGTAAAAGTTGAGGCCTTTTTGGGCTTTTAGTTCTTTATTCTCTGCTTCACTATTTTGTGCTTCTTTTTCTCTCAATGAAGGGGTTTTGTGCTTTTTTTTGGGTTTTGTTAAGATGGTGGGCCCCACAAACGGTATTAATATCGTATAATACGATATTTTTATTATTTTTGTATTCCATAATTTATATAAAAAATGTGATAGAAAATGGAAAAAGGCGGGCTGAGGGGTAAATGTATCCCAATTGGGTCAAAAGGGCCAAAATGAAATAAATCAAATATTAAAAGTGTTATTGTGATTCAATTGATATCACAGGGGGTTTTCTGAATGATTAAGTATAACACAGGGGAGTTTTTACGGGATTTGCCTAAAAAATTAAGAGAAATAAGGCTTAGATTTTTTTGAGAAAATAAAATTCATTAAAAAATATGTGAAACAGTACATCAGGAGAGAGCACTCCCACGTGGATGGAACCACTTAAAACTAGTAGGTTTGGGCTTAACAAATGACTTCATCTAACTTAACAATACAGCTATGTTTAAAACCATGAAAAACAAATGGTTTGACAATTAGGGTATAACTAATAAACACTTTTTCGAATCTTTGTCTCGTACGTGTTTTGTTAAAGATGGGTTTCCTATGGCTGAAGGTAGTAGCATGAGCTTCCTCGGTGATCTTTCCTTCTGTTTCTGCATCAAGGGACTCCCTATCCAGGTAACCCTCTTTTATTGAAACAATTTGCACTTTTAGAGTTTCTTTATCTCCTCCAACTATCATTCTGTTGGACACAGGCGATGCATCTCCTCGGTGATCGGAGGGGAGAATCACTTATCTTCCAGACGATTGGGTGTAGTCTGTCGTTTCTCCTCCTCCTTTCTTCTCATCGCGAAACTTTCTACATAGGTAACAGTCTTAGCTTTAGCTTTTTCGATTCACAATATTAGGGCTTTAACCTATTATTTCCAGATCTCTTCTAAGATCCCTACTTGTAGAGTTTTGTCATGTTGGTTCTTCGGTGACAAGTCAGAGGACCAGGTTTTCACTCAGGTATCTTCTCTTGTCTATTTTAAATCAGCCTCCTTTTCCTTTTAAGTGTGTTTTCCCCTCAGAATATCTATGTTCTTGATCAGATCTAGGCTATCATGAAGCAACAAAGGAAAAGCAGTGTATGGGACCCTTTTCCACCAAGAGAGTACGAAACTCTTTTAATGTTAGAAATTGACCTCCGAAAACTGATGTTTATGCAGTAGACTTTAGGAATGTCCATGCATGAGATTTTTGTGTTGTACTGATCTGAACCCTGGTCAATGATAGAGATTACTGAACAGTTCTGGGCTTATGCTAGGTTGATGAATGAATGTTGATCAATAAGCTAAGATATATAGCTAGAACTATAACCATTTAACAAATCATATAAGCATATAATTCACAACTTCCATTTAACAAATTGCATCACATATCCCAATCTCATTTAATGATATAACCACATTCCAATTCAATCAGTCAATCACACTTAATAAATGTATATGTAATATTCATGTGACTCACTTTCAATTATTACGTTATTGTGACTGAGTGCCTAAACTGTTCTGTATCTATTGTGGATACCGGGCTCATTGATACTGTCCCTTACCTGTTGCAGATATAGGGCTCATTGTACACATCGAGCCTTTAGCTCTATACCACATTCAGGAGCTTTAAGCTCATATTCAGTGGCTTCTTATGTCACAACTATCTTTATTTGATCAAGCATTCGTGTATGAAATGCATCACAATAATATTCAATCATTCATTATTTCAATCATTCCCATTCTCAATCTCATTCCCATTCGAATACATTTACAGTCTCATTCCTATTTATCATATTCAATCAATCATTCACAATTTAAATCACGATTGTCATCGGAACTTAGTCTGGCTTTTAACAAACATATTGAGTAAGCATATAGTCAGTCCAAATTCACATTCAAGGAACACTTCCAATGCAGTCCCGAATATATAACTCCTCGAACAATCAATTGTCCGGAATCAACACAATCAATCTCACATTCATAAGATAATTCAAATGTAATCTAACACAAACAATTAATTGAGTGAGACTGTCTAGGTTACTCATAAATCGCTCCAGAAAGCTATTGTCTTGAAGTTCCGGCCATGCCTGAATGATGGCGCTCAATGTGCTCCTCTATAACATATAATACATACACATATCAAATTTTGCACAATTATGAATTCATTTATGCACATTCATGTATACTGAATACGTACAATGCATATTCAAGACAATTCTGGGTTCCTTAACATTATTCTTGTCACAATACTCATTCATATATAATAAATAATTAATCAATTCAGATTTGTCTAAACATACTTTCGGGTCCACTTTGCATGACTATTATCATCAGGAAATTGAAGTAATTTGATAACACTTTCTTCTAGAAAATTGTTCCCCCATGTCTTAAGTTTCTAATGACATCAAGATCATCCAATTTGATTTAGTATTCTATGAGTTATGCTCAAAAACTATAGACTGTGTACATTTGGAATTTTGGCTAGAGCATAATCATGCAGTCAAGTTGTACAATTCATATCTCTCAATTCTAATATCCAAAAATTACAAACTTTATACCAATTTAAAGCTAAGAGAATAAGCTACAACTTTGATGATAAGACATGATTTCTGTCTCGGGTAGTTCTACAGCCTCAGTCAAGACTCAATTTCAAGTTAGATTTTGAAATACTTAGAGACAGAATTAAAAGTCGACTTCTTAATGAAAGTTGTAACCAATTGTTTCTACTTTAATATGAATTAAGAATCAACTCATTTAGAAATCTACAGATCAAAATATAGCCAAAATACTGAAGCATGATCAGTGAAATCATTCCAGTTAACAATATTCCAGCACACTCATATTTTCATCCTAAATTTATCACTCAATATTTTCGGAATGGATTCAAATGTTTATAAATTTTGGTGGAGATGAAGAAAAATGTATTATGAGTCTATTGGTTCAAGTCTCATGTCATTTGGATGTCAGGAGAAGAAGTTATAACAAAAAGAACAAAGGATGTTCAGAGAAAACACTACAGCTAACATATTCCAACAATTCTTCTTCACTAATGTCACATGCATTTTAGTCCAATTCAAACATCATTCTTAAACCATTTTAATATGCCTTAGAGCTCAGATTGTTACTTACATATTTAAATCCAATTCTAGCTCAAAAATCAGGTCAATCCAGTACTCTAAACATGCAGAATCATCACACATTCAAGATGGAATTAAATGACTTTCAGCTATGATGAAACAACAACAATCAGCTGGTTCTTTAGCTATTTTGTGAAGGGTAAAAGCATGTATTTAGTGTGGTAATTTAGCATAGCTTCAAGAAAAACATAAGAGGGGAGATAGAAGCAAGTTTCGGTGGTGAGAGATGAGAAGAGAAGGAGAATGAGCTAGGTTGAAACAACACTTCAGAAATGTTACACCTAAGGTGCTAGATGTCACCATATTATTTCACCATATGTCCTAAAGCATGTAAGCCACTTATCCCTTACATAAGCCACCAAATGTCACCTAATTACTAGGCCATTTGTCACTCAATCATTGCTGCCATTTGTCGATTAATTACTCATGCCAAATGTCACTCTTTAGCTATGCCATTTGTCACTAATTCATTAGTCCACGTGTCACACTATAATTGGTCCATATTTCAACATTTTTCCTAGTCAAAAAATACTCCAAATTTCCAAAATTTCCGATATATCACCAAAATTGCTAAATCAATTTTAATACTCACCAATTTAATTTCCAAGACAATAAAATTCACAATTCATATTTATAGATCAATTTTACCCAAAAAATGTCAATGAATGCATGTATAATTATTTTAATGTGCAAAATCAATATTCCTATGTATGTGTATGCTACATCATGCTTAAGCATGGATTATGCATCCTAATTTCTCATTAACCTCTTATAAATACTATTTTAACCTTATCATAAGTAGCAGGATGTTACAATACTTTCCATGTGAGAGCTAGTATTCTACTGCAGTGCTGGTTCAACTGATTTGTAATCAATTGTTCCTTTATGCTGGCTATAACGTGCTCTATAAGAACGTGCAGAAAGATAGATTTTCCTTTAAATCTTTTGTCATTCCTCTCCCTCCATATAACTTGAATGCAAGTAGTCATCGATACTAACATAATATCCCTATCATTTTTAGGAATATGCAGCAGAGGTATTTGTGTAGGATATCAGGAAGTCTGCAATAGTGAAACCCAGGGACACTTAGTCTAGAGATTTTATTCCAAATATCTTTAGTGAAAACACACTCAAAGAAGAGGTGGTCTCTAGTTTCCTCCTCTATATTGCATAGGATACATATCGTAGAGGAGGGTAGGAACTTGAGTCTATTCATAGTAATTAATCTGTTCAATATTGCTAGCCAGAGAAGAAAACTTGCATTAGGTTTGATAACCCTGTTCCAAATGAGGGAAACAAGGCTTCGATTAATCGAATATGTTAAGAGGAAATATCCTAATGTTTTAGCGAGAATATTGTATTTAAGAACTATAAGAAAAAAAAAAGTAAGGCCTGATAAGAACTAAGGGAAGGTGATCAATAATGGTTTGACTTTGCTAGAGCTTATCGATGACGTGACTTTCAATAGAAAACTTTGACGTACTACGATATGGGTAAATGATATCACATAAAAAGGTCCTCATCTTTCTCATAGGTCTTTTAAATATTTTCTTTCAAGTCTTATGACTTGTATTTAGCCTCAACTTTTAATATATGATAATTTCCTCTTAATTATGTAGCCTAAACCTTTTCATACTTATATTTTCTTAGAACGACTTGTTTATTTTATTTATTTACTTGTCTTATTTCTTGTTTGTGTATTTATTTAGTTATTTTATCTTTTATCTTTATTCATTACCTTGTTCTATATTTATTGTGTTATTTATTTTATTACTTATTTTTATATTTTTATTTGAACATATTTTATTATTTATTTATATTTTATTATTATTATCTTTTATGTTTATTTTGATTATTTTGATTATTACTTTGCTATTTTAATATGTATCTTTTATTTTTTCATTTTATATTTGTATATTAGTTATTTAGTATATATTTTCTCCTGTATGTTGGTTTATTAGAAATAACCTCTTTATTAATTAGGGGTAAGGTTACGTACTTCTTGACTTCTTAAAACCCTACATTCGGTGGGACTTCTACTAGAATGTTGTTGTTGTTGTTGTATTATGATTATCTTTTGTCTATTTTATTTTTATTTTTATTATTGATGATTATTTTAATATGTATCTTTTATTAAATTTTTATTGTTATTGTTATTGTTATTTTATATTTTATATTTATATTATTTATTTAGTATTTTATTTCATACGGGTTTATAAAAAAAACCTCTCTACTAATTAGAGATAAGGTTGCTTACTTCTAGACCTTACCAGATCTCGCGTTTTGGAGGGAGTTGTTGTTATTATAGAATCATTTCTTGTTTTAGAGTTAAATTAGTTCTCTAATTAACTTTAGAGCCTACATAAAAAATAGCATGTCTTTGAATTAATTGGAGAGCTGACTTAATTATCATATTATTAACAGATGAGCCCCTCTTAATTGAAATTAGTAATTACGTTTATTTAATAGATAATTATGATTTTTTATAGCCCCTCATAAAAATAAGTAAATTTAAATTAACAAATGAAATTAGTAATTATGTTTATTTAGTAGGTAATTGTGATTATTTTATAATAATTAATGCAAAATATTGAGATTAAACTTAAATTTTGATTAAAAAAAGATAAAAATGAATCCACCTTTAAACTTAAGATTGAATTAAAGGATAAATTAAAAATACATCATGCTTGATGTCATCCCTCAGGATTCCACATATTGTTGGCAAGTAAGACGTCATAGTTTCAAAATTGCAAGGCCAGAAACTTTCAAAGGGCTCACCTCTCTTTACCTTGTTCATACCATTCCTTCTGGATGTGATTTAATAGAATACGGTGGAACTAGTTTATGATAATGGAAGATTTTAGGATAGGATGCTTTACGGGGATAGCAGTCAGTACCGTAAATAATAGTACTATGATACTATCCTTTCCAAGGTGAAGAAGAAGACCACTTGACTTTTGTTTCATCACTTTTTGGTCTCAGCTTTGAGACTGCTACCAGAAACCGGCCAATGTTACTAAATGACATCCCACCTTCCACCCTTTTCACATAAACAAGCAACTCTACTATTTCTTTATCAACTCAGTTGTCAAAAATATAACCAGCTGATAATATAAGCAAAGAAGTTAAAGAGTTACAAAATTATAATTTTACAAAGGTAATTCATCAAAAGTGATGATACGTTAATATCATTCAACTTATTAACTAGTTTATTTAGAATACATGATTTGTATGTTATTATCTAATATCTACTTAGAGGATGAGTCTTGGACTTTTGTGACCATAAGGTTACAGTTTCAAGTCATAGAAACTGTCTCTTTGTAAAAATATAAAGAGAAGACTACCCTCTCCAAAGCGGGGAGCCTTTTGCACTAAATATGTTGACTTATGTAATATCTACCTAAAGAATAATAATTACCAATTTTGTAACATTAAATTCTTAACATTTAAAGTTCATATTTTTCTATATTAATCAAAAATCAATTAATGAAATATAAATATTTTCAATTTATAGATTAAGTTTATAAATTATAACTAATTATAAACTCTAATTGGTATAATTCAACCAAACTTAATCATAATTCTAACAATTTCTAAAATTATCCTAGAGTTTGAATTATATTAAAAAAGTGTTTCTAGATAAGGCTGATTTTGTTGACATTGTTTGAGACAAGATTACTATTTTTTCACACTTGAACATGGTTTATAACATATTATCGTGTATTTTAAGGAAATATTTCTACCACACCAACATGCTCATGTTTTCAGTATGTAGATTTAACTGTTTTTATTTTAGTGTAATTCATTTGCTAGTTTCTTGTGTGATATGGTATTTTGGTTATTTTACATTACCTTATTGTTATTTATTTATAGTTTCATTATTGTATTAGTGGATTTCTTTCCTTAACAAGGAGTTGATGATATTTACTTAACAATGGAGAAATTGATTATATATGTCTTCTTCTTCTTCTTCTTCATTAATCTTTGCTTCTAGATAGAGAATAGGATTACAACAACTAGGAAATGTTGCTCGAACTCATTAGTCTCCCTTTGGATTGTGCAACTAGACAACCACAGATATCGAAAGTTTTCATCTTGGTTTCAGATACTAATATCCAAATTATAATCAATGAAGGCTTCACATATCTATAACTTATTCTGTGGTTATATAGAAACTTAAAGTTGGTGTCTTTTTAATAATCTTTTTATACTACTGCGTTAGGCTTATGCACTATTTCGTACATTTGGTTATAAATTTACTTATATTGTTTTCGAAGAGTAGTTCGTGGAATTTTAAACTTATTGTTCAATTAATGATTTTAACAAATTGTTGGTGGTTAGCTTCAGGTTTAGGCTCCATATCTTCTATTGATATATCTTATGTTTTTGGTGATCTAACATCAGATGGTTCTCATCAAGATATAGATACAGGAGGGAGAGAAAAATGGTTGTGTTAATCCTACGTACCAAAAGAGAAACTTGTTTTATTCCTGCCCTTAGTTGGGTTAAAAGAAGTTCCTATATAACGACTTTTAGTTAATTACATCTATAGATTTTGTGCTTCTATGGAAGCTTTATATTGTTGTGAATGTATAAGAACTGATTTATGAAAGATTAATAAAATGAAATTATTAATTAATGTCATGATTAACCAATACAATTAGACTAACCTTATGATTGCAACATGTTAGATTCAAGAATTGGATGGACAAATACTTGGAAATTGAGGAGCAATTGAGTCCATTGTTGTTTTCTGTGAAGTGAAGCAACAAAGATGCAGAGGATTAACTACTACTATTCCAAATCCTGAAAAACCCACATATAGTTCTCAATGGGGCGACTGTATTTAAGGTTGGCTAGCAGTAAGGCCTCCTGTGCACTTCAAACATGGGCCAAGCCTACCCATTATAACAAGTCAATGAATACAGGTCCAATGACACGTATGAGATCTTGACATCTAATTAATCGGGGTTTGTAAAAAATTATATTTATTGTTTATTATGCTAGGCCACAAAATTAACGATAAAATTCCATCATTCTCCCACTTGGACAGCATAACCAACATTAATGAACAACAGAAACAAATCCCCAGATTAATATAACAATATGTGGCTATAATAGGATGTCAAAATAAAGCCAATAATCCCTCAATCGTAAGTCCAAAATGAGGTTACAAGTACCTCAACAGTATAGAAATCAGACCCGATAGGAGTACTGATAACATAAATGCAAGATACCCATACCTCACCGAAAAAAAATGTGTCATAAGGAAATGCACACAAAATGGTGATCCGTATGTACAAGTCCAAACAAAATGGCCCAAGCATCCACCCAAGATGCTAACTGAGATTTAACAAAATTAGACTGGGTACAAAATGTCTCCAACAAAATGTCATATATATACAAATATTTAAACATATCTGTGCAATATATCTAGAAAATATATGGCAATAACAATAATAGCAACAATTATAAACAAAAGTCTCTAGACTGAATAACAAAATAAAAGACAAACTCCCACTAATCCAAGGCATCAAAAGATTTAAATAGACCCATACGGGTTACATGATTTACAAAAGCCTTAACAGTCAAGCCTTTGATTAGAGAGTTTGCCACCATATGATCGGTGGATATATGCTCTATACGGGTTTGATATTCCTTAACCTTCTCTCTAACAAACATATACTTTGTATCAAAATGCTTCGAACGCTTGGAGTTCTTCCATATTTGAGAGAAGCCCACCACAGCAGAGTTATCACAATATATGGTTAGAGGTCTGGAAACACTCTCCATAAGATGAAGCTCATTAATGAATTTCCTCAACCATATTGCTTGTCGAGTAGCTTCGTAACAAGCCACATACTCTGCTCCATAGTTGAAGTTGCTGTAAGTGTTTATTTAACACTTTTCCAAGGTACAGCTCCTTCAGCAAGCATAAAGATATATCCTGATGTGGATTTGTGATCAACAGGGTAGCCACCATAATCAGAATCAGAATAACCTATCACCTCAAGGTGATTAGACATCCTGTAAGTGAGCATATAATCTTTAGTACCTTATAGATACCTTAGAACTCGTTTCATAGCTTGACAATGACCCACACCGGGGTTGCTCAAGTATCTCCCAAGTACACCAACAACAAAAGCAATATCAGGACGTGTACAAACATGAGCATACATAATATTGCCAATAGCAGAAGTATATGGGACCTTTTCATCTTTGACTTATCTTTATCATTTTGAGGACACTGGCTATTCGAGAGTTTGTCACCCTTTTGGATGGATGCATTGCAAGGATTACAAGTCTTCATGTTGAATCTATTCAAGATATTTTCAATATACCTTTTCTGAGACAAACCAAGAACACCACGAGATCTATCACGTTGAATTTCAATGCCTAGAACAAAAGAAGCATCGCCAAGATCTTTCATCTCACAATGAGTTGTCAACATTTCTTTAGTGACAAAAAGAAAATCCAAATCATTACTGGTTAAAAGAATATCATCAACATATAAGACAAGAATAATGAATTTTCTCCCACTATTTTTCGAGTAAATGGATTGATCAACAACATTTTCCTTGAAGCCAAGGGAGCAAACTATTTGGTCAAACTTCAAGTACCATTATTTAGAGGCTTGTTTCAGCCCATAAATGGATTTTCTCAATTTGCATACCATGTGTTCCTTACCTTTCTCAACAAATCTAGCAGGCTGATTCATGAATACATCTTCATACAAATCATCATTTAGGAAAGCAGTTTTCACATCCATTTGATGGAGCTCCAAATCAAAATGAGCAACTAAAGCCATCACAATACGTAATGAATCTTTAGTAGAGACTGGGGAAAAAGTCTCATTATAGTCTATTCCTTCCCTCTGGTTATACCCCTTTGCAACAAGTTTGACTTTGTACCTTTCTATCTCACTTCTAGCATCACGTTTAGTCTTAAAGACCTATTTACACCCAACAATTTTACAACCACTGGTTAATTCTACCAAATCCCAAACGTCATTCATACTCATAGAAGCCAACTCATCTTTCATGGCTGTTAATGTAACACCCCCTTACTGTAGGGTACGCACCGGGACGCCCGCAGGTCATTCCGGTACATATCCTATGATAAGGGAACGCTACGTGCAATCACTACAGTTACTCCATATGGCATCACATCAATTTGAATAATAAAACATTAATAAGTTTCCAGTGCCATTGGACAGTCATTTTCACTACCGGTAAACCCCTATTCTGTCACTTGATAGTTTTTCGAGTCCAAAATTGACTTCGAAAAATTCTCAAAAAATTTCTATAATTCTCTAAAAATCAGAAAACCCTAATAACCCTCTCCAATACAAATTTTCATTCACTCAAAGCATATTTTTCATAAATCACATTTATTCACAAGTATACCAGGAAATGTCATGAATGCATGTACAATCATTTACATGTGTAAAAATTCACTATTCACTATTTATGTGCATATATGAATGCATGAACATAGCAAAACAATTTTACACATTCCTAACCCGTTCCAAAATACTATTTTACCCTTCCCATAGGTGAGGGGATGTTACAGTTAATCATTATTAACTACGAGGACAAGAAATGGCAACCTGAAAAGAAATAGGATATGAGTCTTCAATTAAATTGAATTCATGCTCCTCCAAGTAAATATAATAGTCTCAAAATTTAGAAGACTCAGTGGATTTAGGAATACTTTCAGATCTCCTAGGTGGAACTACAATTGCTTCTGGGACTTGAGTATCAATGTCAAGTTGTTGAGGAATTTCAACATCATTTCTTGGATCAACTACATCATTATGAATCAGAGGAGACTGAATTGCCTTAGGATGAAATACAACAAGTGTAGGAACTCCTCTCTGAAATCAACAACATGAGACTCATGTCTTTCATTATGTTCGATGTACCCTTCAAAATAGACAGCCTGATCTGATTCAATGACTTTAGTAGTATGATTGGGATAATAGAATCTTGAACCTCTTGAGCCAGTATAATAACCAATAAAGTAACCTGAAATAGTTCTAGGATCAAGCTTCCTCAACTGAAGATTATAAGTCCTTACCTTAATTTTATAGCCCCAAACACGAAAATGCTTCAAACTGGGCTTCTTTCCTGATATAAGCTCAAAAGGAGTCTTTGGTATATATTTACTAGGCACATGATTGAGAACATAAACAACAGTCCTCAAAGTGTCTCCCCACAAGAACTCTGGTAAGGTGGAGTGAATAAGCATGCACCTAATCATGTCTATAAGAGTATGGTTTCGTCTCTCTACATTCCCATTTTGTTGAGGAGTGCCAGGGATGGTATATTGCGCTTCAATTCTATAATTCTACAAGTATTTAGTAAAAGGGTTAGGGTTTCTACCAGTTTCATCATACCGACTATGATACTCACCACCTCTATCAGATCTTACACATTTGATCTGCTTCCCAAGTTGCAATTCAATAACATTTTTAGTGATTTAAAGCATCCAAGGATTCAAATTTCTCATGCAACAATTCAACCCAACCATACCGAGAAAAATCATTAATGAAGGTGATGAAGTACCTATAGCCTCCCATGGCAATAGGAGTAATGAGTCCACAGATGTCTGTGTGAATTATCTGTAATGGTTCCTCCTTCCTAGTCATTTTCTCCTTTCTTACTTTAGCTGTAAACTTCCTTTTTATGCAATCAATACAAGTGTCAAAATCAAAGAAATCTAGATCATGTAAAATAGTTTCCTTAATTAATCTCTCCATTCTCTCCTTAGAGATATGTCCTAACCGTTTATGCCACAACATAGAAGATTTTTCAGTAACACTCCCACGTTTCTTTCCAACAACAACATTAAAATCATCATGTGGTTGGTCAAAACAAGAACAATTAACAATTAGCATAAACAATCCATCACGCATAATTGGAGAACCAACAACAATAGAATCATAATACAAAATAACAATGTTATTGATTATATGGAAAATGTATCTACGATTGTGTAAAACAGAAACTGAAATAAAATTCCTTTACATAGAAGGCATATAAACGGTATCTTTCAAAAGCAAATCATGTCCACTACTCAACTTTAAGGAAACTACTCCTATGTGCTCAACATTAACATTAAATCCATCTTCTAATTGCACCATCAATTCCCCTTTATTTGGCCTCCACCTGTAATGAGTTCGTTACATGAATAATGGCACTAGTATCTAACCACCATGAATTAGGAGGAACATCAATAAGATTTGATTCAAAACAGATAAAAAGTTGAGGTATACCTTTCTTCTTTGCCAAACCAATTCTTAAACTTCACACAGTCACGCTGCCTATTCCCATCTTCATGACAAAAGTTACAGTTTCCATTAAAAACAGGCTAGGACTTAGCACCAGAACTCTCACCAAGCTCAGAAGGTAATGCAGGTTTATCATTCCCTTTCTTCTTAAATTGAGGCTTACCCTGTTTGTTTCTATAACATTTCTTCTTGTCACCACTCTTGTGAGAAGTGTGATGAATACTATGGGACTTTCCCTTCTTCATAGTATGTTCCTCTTGAATAAGAATGGAAATCAATTCATCAATGTGTCATTCATCTTTCTGAGATGGTACGTAGTCCTGAGAACATCAAACTCAGACAGAAGAGATTTAAACACTTTCTAGATCAAATAATCCTCTCCCAGAACAACTTTCATGGACTTCAACTTGTTATACCAGTTCACAAACTTCATTAAATGCTCACGAACACTGCCCACACCATCATACTTGATCTTAGACAGAAAAACAAGTAATTAGCCTATTCAATCTTATCAAACTTCTGGAAATTTTCACCAACAACCTTGAGACAAAATTTGGCATTATCAGTTTCAATGATGCTCTCTTTAATAGTCTTCTCCATTGTGTAATTGATGGTCATCAGACAGACCTTGTTAGAACGAGCCCACTTATCATATTTAGCTTTATCTGCAGTAGGAATCTCAGCAGTGGGTTATGCAGGCCCATCCTCAAAGAGAGTAACATCAACATTAGAAATAGTCAAAAACAGATTCAAGGATTCAAGTCAGTCCTCATAATTGGTCCCATTTAGCTTACCAAAGAATTAAAAGCTCGAAATTGATATAATGCAGGGAGATTTAGCAAATGTATCTACATATAGTAAAATTGGGTAAACAACACAGCTAGGTTCTCATGCAATTGTAGTCCTGCCTAAGGGTCCTGGATTGCAATACAAATCACCTAAAACATTCAATTATGCCCTAAAGCTAATATCGATAGGATACTGAAAACTTAAAGACATAATTTAATGAATTAAACAACGCATTAAAAACTACATTGATAAAGACAAATCGATAGGATAAGTGTATCATTAACATAGTATCTAATGTATGCCCAATAACAACATCACAATAGCATTTTGTAATAATTGGTCTCACGATAGGCGAGCACACAATTACACAAAATGAATGACAAGAGTCCAAGAACACATCCCAAGATTGCCCTATAGGTTTTAGTTAGCACCACAATTACAAAATTAACCATATTAATCGTATAATCTAACATTATATGCATAAACTACATCCAAATTTAATTTTGGTGCACAACTATATTACCACTGAGAGTACACAAGATCCAACAAGCCCAAAACATACCAGAAACAAGTAAAAAAATTTTCAAAATAAAATTCGGAGAGTACATTATATATTTATTAATTTTAAAATTCGAGAAAAATAAAATAAATATTTCTATTATTAAAAAAATTCCAGAAAAATACAATAAATTAAAACTGGGTAAATGGAACAAACAAGAAAAATTTGAGACAAAACGGCCAAGGGAGCAGGCCGCACCCACCTCCATGTGTCACCACCACATGTGGGGAGAAGCCAGCAGGGCCGGGCTGCGTCGTCTTTACCCGAAACCCTGGAATTGGGGTTATTCAACCCAGTTTGCGACCCCATTCAGAAAATGGCCATAACTTGCTCAATTTTGATTGATTTTCAACGAAATTGGTGTCATTAGATTCATAATTTAACGATTTATCAAAGCCCTTAATCAATTTCATAAAAAAGCTATTGAAAAAATTTGAAAAAAATCGAAAAGGAACATTTTAAGGTTTGCGTTTTCGAGTTCTAAGTTTTAAAACAAACAAACAGAAAATTCAAGAAACTTACCACATGTTTTGACACCAAACTGAAATAAACCAACAATAACAAAACATATTTCACAGAAAACAAATTAACAAAAACGAAAAACCCCAACAAATAGAACTCAAATTCCCTGAAATTCAACATCTAATCTCGAAAATTACCCAAAAATTAGCAGTCACAATTGGGGTTAACGTGGCTCTGATACCAATTGAAAGAATAATAAAATGAAATTATTAATTAATGTCATGATTAATCAATACAATTAGACTAACCATATGATTGCAACATGCTAGATTCAAGAATTTGATGGACAAATACCTGGAAACTGAGGAGCAATTGAGTCCATTGTTGTTTTTGTGAAGCGAAGCGATAGAGATGCAAAGGATTAAAATCCATTAAACTATAGTCCTGCAGAGTTAAAAAGAAGAGCTTAGTGGTATATACTTTGAGAAGGAAGAGAGTGGTGATTAGATCATTATCATGAAATGGACTTTCCTTTATGCTTGATCCAAATAATGTCTATGATAGATCTGGGAGTATGTAGTAATTTAAGATCCTAATATTGGCACTGGTTAAAGAAAGACTTGCATAAACAAAGCAAGATTACTAAAAAATTAAGGTTTCATTAATGTTAGTATAAAGGAGGAGATACGCATAATCTAAATCTTATATAAATAGAAAGGTCCCTAAAAAGGGGTTTTGTTTGTTCGATTTTAAGGAAAAACCACCATAGATGGGGTAATCACCTAGGGATCGAGCCACTCTTTAACTTCCTTTCGTGGTAAAGGATACTTTAGGGTGTGGATTTAAGCTTCCTATATTTTTGAATCTCTAATTTTAAACACACTCGAAGCTTGGATAATGATGATTTGGCTAGGAATAAATTTAGTAGCATAAAGTCTTGGAGGTGTAGTTATGAGTCCGATATTGGATGCAAATTAATTAGGTGTATTAATGCAAATGTTTAAGTCTCTCAAATAACTAATGATTTAGTTGCTACTCATAAGCAAAATAAGTGAAGCTACATTGCACCAAGATATCAAAAAATTATTAAATGTGTGACTTAAGTTATCAAATATAAAGAATATAAATTGGAACATACTCATCGTTTTCTCTATAATTCTGCAATTCTTGCTTTTAGTATCGGAATTTTTATTCTTCATTAGTCTTATAACATATACATATAGCTTCATGGTAAGTTAATGGATATATATATTGTATAAAGTTTCTTAGAAAAAGCTAAATTGGTGTCATACTTGATATATTGAATCATCAACATCAACAATAGAAAGTGCACAATAACATGTTCATATGTATTGCAATTGTGGAGTGTAGGCTCATTTGCAGACTTCTTGGACATAAAGAACCCCAAAAAGAGATTTTATAAATATTCAAAATATGAGGTAAATCTACTCATAAAATCTTGTTTATTACATAAATTATAACAAATATATGACTGTTTATCTTATTTATCGTATGGAAAGGGATGTTGCAATTTTTTGAGTGGTTTGATGAGAAAGGTACTCTATAAAGCGCACCCATCATAAATGCCTTAACAGAGAAGAACATGAAATGCAATAAACAAAAAGGAGATGGTAAACTTACTTGGAGAGATAGTAATCTTAGTTAGATACAGGGCTTGATGTTATTGTCTTGGATTATGTCTAGTGCAACAATGTGTATTTGTATGTACAAGCAATAATGATGATATTAATTTTATTTAACCCTTTTTTCAAATTATGAAATTTGTATGACAATATGTATTATATTTGTATGACAATATATATATAATATAATTAATGAAATTGAGTAGTGATTTTATTTCATACATGTGTGCATAAAGATATGAATTATTTCATGGAAATGATTCCTTGCACATGATGTTGTAATTCATACATATGATTTAATATATAAAATAAAAAGTATATAATAAATTCAAAAGATCAACAAAATGATTTCCTATACATGGTGTTGTAATTCATACACATGATTTAATATATAAAGTCAAAACTAGACAATAAATTTAAAAGATCAAGAAAGTGATTTCCCATGTATGGTGTTGTAAATACATACATTAAAAGAAAGAAAAGTGAGTCTATATAAGAGACCACATGAGTTGTTCATAGATACTTACATATGACAAAATAGTGTTCATGAGTTCCAAAATCAAATGAGTAGAAACTAGCTATACATGTCCTTTACACCTAGTTCTTTTCGTTAGTCCATCCTTTTCTCTTTCTCTTAACCTTGTGGAAATGTCAGATCTTCCAAATTTAGTTGTCCTCTTTTTTGATCCATACTCTTAAACAAGTTCCTTTCCCTTTTTTTATGATTCGTTTATTACAATGCTTTCTTGAGAAAGCATTTGTAGTTGACCCTGCATTTAACAAATAATATCAGTTGTTATTACCACTGACATCCTTACTTCAATATGAAAAAATAGTTTAACAGTATTTTGCTCATAGTAAGTGACCCAGGTCTTGACATCTTATAAGTTATTGAATTATGTCTAGTTTATTTCAATTTTTTGTAAGTTACTTGTTGAAATAATTATGCCCTTCTTGCCTTCACCAACTTCTGTTATTCTCTTGTTTTTTGGCCTTCCGACTCTTTTCTTATACTAGGGAGGATTAATCTTCTCTCCATGTTCTTCTCCAGGTATGGACCATAACTGTTCACCTGGTACTGGACTAATGCTCTTTTATTAACACCTTTTATATGCCTTCTTGATGTAGCACTGGTGCAAATAATCCTCAAGATTTCCTCTCTCCAAAAAAATCATTGAAATGACATGGTTATGAAGGACTCCAGTTAACTCCCATCTCCCACACGTGCATTTGTTTAAAGGTTCATAACATGATGATCATCCATATAATGCTCAATTTTAAATTTCCCATCACCTGTCATAAATTTGTTAATTTATTAGTAACATTTATGTAAATAGTTCTAAAATGCAAATGACATTATTACCTATAAAATTAGCTAAATAATTTGTAGCCTCCTTATTTTTCTCTATATTTGACACAATGTTAAGACATATTATCCCATTATAAACAGCCATTCCTTGCTTTTTCTGACGAAATCTCTTCACGGTAGCTCTTCTCATTACCTCAAAGCAAGTTAATATTAGTTTGAACCATGCATTCCTTAAATATTCATCACTTCATAATAGCTCTTCTCATTACATCCAAGTAAGTCAAGATTAGTTTGTATCATTCATTTCTCAAATATACATTGACTTTTTTATTGTTTGACAATGAATTGTTCTTGCATCGTTTGTCAATGCATGTTTACATCATCTCCTCTTGGGAATATTCGTTAATCAAACATGGGCATTCTTATTCATGCTCTCCATTTTGCTCATTTATTGCTTATAGCCTTGTTGTGTACAATCTGAAGCAATATTCCACATCTGGAGTTTGTAAACGGTTGGTAGTTTATACTTTCTTTGTATATTGGCTCATAAATGCCTAAAATAATAATAATGGTCAAAATATACGTACTCGTGCTCAAACAGTTCTTGTAGACCCTGCATCACATGATAAAGATATGATCAGTAACAAAGAAAGGAAAATATAAAATTGACATTAAGAATATTTCTCTGTGTTACTTTATGTCTATCACTCATGAACACCCATAATTGATCATCGCTAATATCATCCAATAAACATCCTAAAAACCATTTCTAGCTCTCTTTGTTCTCAACTAGTACAACAGCCCAAGCCAATGGAAATATATAATCATTTGGGTCCTTTCTAATGGCTATCAATAGCTGACCACCATAGTTTGTCTTCAAATGACAACCATCAATGCATATTATTAGTCTACAAATACTAACAAACACAAATTTTACTTGTTTAAGACATATGTAGCATGAGTCAAACACATCTTTAGGAGATCTAATGTATAGCAAACTGCTTCTATTGCTTTCCATGGTCGCCAAAAAGTATCCTCTCAACCTTTTCTATTGTGCCCCTTCGTCTCTAACTAACAAATACAAGACATACCTCTTAGCTATACTTTGATGTTTGTAATCTCTTAAAATAACCCCCTTACACCATTTATATGCCAAATAGGACAATATATGAAGTGTACTAAATACGTACAAACAATCCACTTGTAATTAATTTTTTTACTATCAAATGTTCTCCCATAAGAATAAGAATCATGGAATGTCTTAATCTGAAATGCAACTTTATCTTATGTAAGGCTTTCATTTATTTTCTATCTACATTTCTTATTACACTACAGTAACTCTTAACCTTTCATTCTTTGTAAAAACATAGACAAATCCCATATAAATGCTTACGCTCTTTAAAGTCTTACTGATTATGTCAACAAAATCAGATTTCATTCCTTACTTCAAAATAAGTCTCTCGTCATCTAAAATAGGAGAGCAAAAGTGCAAATATTTAGGCATGTTCTTCCTCTTCTCATCAGAATGTCGTTCTAGGCTAGTAATATCATCATCATTAACATCAACCTCATCATCTCCTAAGTTAATATTCTCAACACCAGTTTACCACTCACTCATGCAGGTAACTCTTCCTCTGTAGCAAATCCATAGATATAAACTGGAATATCTTCACTTGAATATCTTAAGTCACTAATATCTATTGATTAGATTTCATGGAATGATAGGTTATCTGAATCATTTGGTGCTTTATATTTATGTTCTACTTTATATGATGGTAGGAATGACAATTGGGTCTGAGCCTGAACCACCCAACCCAACCAAGTTCCAAGCCAACGGGCCAAGCCTGAGTTGACTGGAACTTAGATCGGGCCTTAGGCTCAGACTATCTGGGCTTGGGCCTGGGCCTAGCCTAGCCCGAGACTTGACATGTAATGACAAAACGACGTTGATTTGACATTTTATTTTTAAAAAATAATAATTCAGGTCGGGCGTGAGCCGGGTTAGGGCTCTGGCTTGCTATCTCAGATAGGGCTTAAGACAATAGGGCCCAACCCATTTCCATTCCTAGATGCTATTGGAATGGATTGAAAAGAGGGTGCATCTGTGGGTGTTGAAATCGGTGTATTAATGGGTGTTGGTAAACCTTCCTCCTCCTTATCATCCCGATTTACATCAATTGGAATATGAACCTCAAGGCTAGTAACTTGGCGTAGCTTAAGGTACTTCTTCTTATCCATAAACACTTATACTATCTTCACTTTTCTCGCTTCAATTACACCAATTAATCTCCTTACATCATTGTCATTCTGTAATGGCCCAAACCATCTTCAAAGGACTCATGTTGTAATTTATAGGTAAAATCCCACACTTCTCCATACCTCTTACTATTAAGCATAAAATCAATCAATGTAATCTCTTTTACCTCACAAGCAAAGCAATCTTTCTATTTACCTTTATATATCGTTTCTGGTTTAAATTTGAAGCATCCTCCTTAGAAGCTCTCAATCCTAAGTATGGGATCTGAAGTACTTGCCATTCCTCAAATAGAATCTATAATAAAAACAAATGTCACATTATGTAATTGAAGTATCAAATATATCCAAATTCAATATATTACTGACTTATGTGATTGTGTAAGTGTTGTATGAATTCTTTCAATAATTCGCATTGATTGATATCGATGGCAATGATATGAATAATTGTTTTATCATTGTTAGAGTATAAAGGAATAAAAAGATAATGCAAACTAATCATGTTGCAAACATAGAAGCATTGTTTAATGAATTGGAAATTTTTTTGATTACGTATAACCTTAGTTGAATTCAAATTGCCCATCATATATTCGGTGACTAGTACATCATTGCTAGGTAATAATATACCATCATTCATTTAAGCACATCATCTTAATCTCCAACCTAGATATGTTCGTACATAGTTGTACAGAGTTATAGATAAGGTTTAGAAATTATAAGTTTTCTTGGGGATTTTTACCTTCATGCCCTCATATGCATCTATGTTTTATGCATATGTGAACACAATAATATATATGTGCCTATCAAACAGTATAGATGGGGTTTTTATAGAGGATTAAAATTAGAGAAAAGTAATAAAAGGAAAGATTCACATTTATGAAAAAAGTAATGGAATATTATAAATAGGAGGCTTCTGCTCTTAACCTTTAAGATGTATATAATCAGATCAAGCACTCTCAATTTATCAAACAAACTAATTGTTTACGTGCTTTTACTCTTCCCTATAATTGACATTTTACCTCTTATATCTAATTCCTTTTTTAGTGTATGAAACTAATTTCTAACTAACTATAGCAACTAATATTAACATTCTTTCCTATACTTGCTTCTCCTTTATATTAACTCATCTTTGCATATAGAAATCATATTAGGAGTGGTAAATGACGAAGCTAGAAGCTCTACTACTTCTTGCAACTTGTATCAAAACATAAAAGTAGTATAGTTCTTCTGATTTAAGTTTAAGCTATGTTTTACTTTAATGACAACCTAATAAAAAAATACAAGACTCAACAATTTTAGTACAATTTGATTCCTTTTAACAACATGTAATAGACAATAAAGTGAGAGTTAGAGTTAAACATGCATAAATTATATAAATGGGCTTAGCTACAAAATAATACATATTAAAGGATTATATGTAGTTAGGCCACATTCCTTTTTTAAAACCTAAAAAGAATTATACAAAAGTAAGTGATTCTTTGCATTATGTGGACCATTTTCAAGTAAAGTGTATATATCTTTAAGGACTAAACCTACCATTTCCTTGGCGACTTTTAACTAGACCTATAGTAATTCTTTTACTATTCGAGTACCTTTAACAACCTAACAAGTTGAAAAAAAACTAGTAATTAGTGAAAAATATGGATGGATGAAAGAAGTTATAAAATGAAAATTTTTAAGTTTCATCTTATGTAGAAAGAGACATTTTAGTTGATTTCTAGTTAAATAGAGGACTTGTTAAACAAGTGTTTTTTCAAGCAAAGTTGAATTTGCTTAAAAAACTTTTTTTATTCACAGAGGCTATGGATGCCTGGTTTATAAGTATGCTTATACCAATGTCTAGGGGGATTCTACTATAGACAATGTTTAAGAATTCAACATATACTCAAGGTTTCATGTTGGTACAAACTGTAAACCCAAGCGACTATGAACTTAGCGATGGTGACATGATTGTCTAAAAGAAAGGGACGAAACTTTTATGAATTATTTGAATAGTTACCAATGAAATGTAGTATGTGTTACTATTTACTATTTGTGTCAAAAACCTACAGCCACCGAGTTGACAATTACAAGCATTTCATGAATACCCAACAATAATGAAGACACTAATGACATCGCTAATAACATACTATTAAATAATTAAAAAAATAAAACAAAACTGGTCATAAAAATCAATATAAATCAACTCCCTATAAAATAAAAGTCAAAACCACAAAGATGGAATTGCTTCAGAAACTTCCCATAATGAGATAACCCTAATTTTATAAATGCCAGGTTCTATTTTGGGGGATGATAGAACTAGAAAATTTTGAAGCTCCATGTGGTATCGTGTGGATTATAAAAAATGACATTATATGAAGCAAAGCATCGTATGCCATTTTTACATGGCAAAAATATGCCATGTAGACTCCAGTAAGTGATACGACATCATTTTTATGTGTATAATAAGGGTTTCTAATGATAGATAGAAAGTAAAGGAACAAACGATATAAGGACTAAAAAATAGAGTTATTATTTGATATTTTTAAAAGTTAAGGACTAATGTGATAATTTGTCAAACCATTTGGGGTCCTAAGAATTTAACCCTAATTTATTATTGTTTTTCAGGGATAAAAATAAACTCTTTGAAGTTAATAAGAAGAAGAAAGAGTTTATATTGAACATAATCAAGCCTTTTTTTAGCAATGTGCATAGTGGTATAGTGGTAAAGGAAGTAGTCTGTTTAATTATAAAGGAAATTTTTTTGATCTAATTGGTCACTGCAACAATTCAAGTGGCACAAAACATGCCTTAAAAGAAGAAAAGGAAGCTAAATGAAACTCAACTATTGAAAAAAATGGTCAAGTAAGTTACCAAATTTGTGGAAAAAAGAATCATATTGTTGGTACATATTTGATTATTTACACTAATAAAAGGATCTTCCCCAAGCCTTAGTATCTCTCACTTTAAATAAAGAAAACTCACCCCTTTTTATATATTCAACCACAACTACTCATATGACAAATGATACAGGTAGTACATCTCAATTTAAATCATATAAAGTACATGATGATGTTTATATTGGTTATAGAAATAAACTGCCTATTATGCATATTAGAAATGCTCATATTGGAAAAATGAAGTTGAAAGAAGTGTTTGTGGTTCTAGATTAAAGAAAAACTTAGTATTTGTAAGCA
>JANQBM010000004.1:3569372-3582090 GCA_025594535.1 Erythroxylum domingense | reverse complement strand
AGTTAACGTAAATTCTTCATGGATGAGTTTTTGAAATATATGAACCGTATGATGTTTGTTTTGCATAGAATATGTACGTATGAGGTTTTAGAGTTGAATCATGTCTTTTTTTATTAGCCTTTCCTTTTTATCAATTTCTGATCTGGGTATTTCAAAGTGTGATTCACTTGTATTCCTAATGAATCGAGTTCTAATTATTGGAGTGTTCTAGTTATTGATCTAATATATTGTTTTGATTGTAGGAATTTGAAGGTAGATCATTGACTACATCATCACAGTTCGATACATTTGGTTATAGCTATAGAATTATTAGAGTGTTATGGTTATTGTCCTAATCAATTGATTTGATTTAGGAATTTAAAGGTAGATCATTTGCTACTTCTTCACAGTTTGACACATTTGCATTTACAGGTGCAGGAGATACTCTCGGATGAGTTGAACATGTTTTCATATAGTATGTGACAAACTAATGCCTATCGATGATTGCTTATTTCTCTACCAGTACTTTTAATGGAAGATAGTTCATTTAAAATTTTTCCATCTACATGAGGACACAGTTTCTTGATTGTTTGTGTTTCATTGATTTCAGCATTATTAAATCCTTTATATTATACACTATGTTTATGAAACGGGTTCACAGATGCTTAATTTATATCAAGAATGTCTTCTAATAATTGGCCAGTTTCAATCCTTTTCTAAGCCATAGCCAACTCAAACTTTAAGCAAGATTGATTGTCTGACATTTGCATCAGGTTGGTCAAAACTACAAAGATGGGAGAAGACTTTAGTGCGAATTAAGATGAACTTGATGTTCCTCAATCCAGTATTCAAGAAACAAAAAAGGTAGATAATAAAGATTTCAAGGTTGAGGTTGAAGCTGAGAATGTGGAGAGGCCAGTTAACATCTACAAGGTATAGAATTTGTTGAACTTTTATGTAAACTTATTGAGCAGTTCTACAAAATCCACATAATGAAAATGTAATATCTAGTTGTGAAGCTTAGGAAGTGAAAATATGCTAGAAGTGTACATTTCTCGGTGAAAATTTTGATTTCTCAAAATAACTCGGAACAATGTTCTCTACCATTACTCTCTTTGTATTTAACGTGCATTCAGTTCAAGTATACATTAAAATGCTTCCAAATTTCCATTGCCTTAAATTGTTTCATTCTGCTTACTTGTCTAAATGGACAATTTCTGTATACTATAAATAGCTGCTTTCGCTCATTTTCCAATGTTGTTCTTAGTTGTCCTTTACAAGCTATTTCCTCTGATACTTTAAGGATGATGTTGACGCTTCTAGTCCGAACAAAGTGAACAATCCGGAAAAAAGATTGGAGGTGCAGGAACAACACTAAATCACTTGATAACAGGCGACTTTTTAGTATCAATAGGAAAAGAACTAGGGCTAGAGGTTTCCCCTGATGTGCCCTATAGAGTGGTTAAGGCCAAAACATCACTTCTGCATAAGGAAACAGCTCCTCAATATTGGAGAGGTATATGTCTTCCCAATAGAAAGTTCGGCCCGTTTTTGGCCCGAGTTTGACGGGTCATGGGCGGGCCACAGGCAGACCATGGTTTGCCCGTACCGGCCACAGCCCGGCTCGGCCCACAACTCGGCCATATTGGACAAAACGGAGCCCAGCCCAGCTCGCAACTCGGCCATATTAGACAAAACGGCGTCGTTTTGGCAACTCGGCCATATTGGACAAAACGGCGTCGTTTTTTCCAAAACGACGCCGTTTTGTATTTTTTTAATTAAAAAAATATTGACAGGCTGGACGGCCCATCGGTGGGCCGGGCAGCTAGACAGCCCATCCCGGCCCGCCGTGATTGAGGCCGGGCTGGGTCGGGCCGAGAGCGCCCCGAGCCTGGTCGGGCCTATTGACATCCTTACTTGTAATGTATATTATAAAATTTCTTTAAAGCAAATAGTGCTTGTCCACGGTGAGTTTATGGAGAAGAATTCTTGCAAGCATAAAATCATTCATGTTAGAAGCAGATATATGCAGCCTTCTCCTGCTGATGATAAGCTCGATAAATTTGATGCTGAAAGGACAATGAAAAAGGAAAAGAAAGTCAGATCACCCATTGGACCCTTGGTCAATGCCAAAGGTGGAGTGACAATTCATCATTGGAAGATGAAGCTGATAAACCTCCTATTAAGATCACTTAGGCCTTATTTGGCAATCGGCTGATTGCATCAGCTATTAGCTGATTCTATCAACTATTAGTTGATAGCTGATTATATTAGCTGATTTGACCAGCGGATTGTATTAGCTGTTTGTTAGAGATGTTTGGTAAAATTAGTTGTTTAGTATTAGTTGTTTATGTGTAAAATGACTTATGAATACATAACTTTAAAAAAATTACAAGGGTATAAATATTATATATCTTAGTATTTCGTTAAACACTCTTATAAAAATTTAGATTTTAGAGAAGTCATGTTCACCTGTATTGTTTTATCATCTATAAGAAATTTATGTGACTCTTTCTATTTTCATTTTCATTTAAGGTCAACATTTTATTTCTAACCTATAACTGCATAAAACAATTATAAGAACAAATAATGTTCCTAAAACGTAGGTATCTAGGAACCTCAATTAGGTTGTCTTATTTACTAGAAATTGTTGTATATTAAAACTAACAAAAATATGACACGTGTAGTACTTAATTACAAGTTAATCAAGAATACAATTTAAACATCAAAATATTACGCAATTACGCAAATGAAAGAATTGAAGGCTAGTTGGCATTACAAATAAGTGGAAGAAGAAAAGTGGAAAGAATGTCCTTATTTAAGCAAAGATTGAAGTGTTTGATGCTCTTTTTTTCTTCTTTAGCTTCTAGTGGTGGTTACATATAAAAAAGGGTATACTTGGATTTTATTACATTTCATTTTAGTTATTGCACGAAAACGCTCCTATATTGCAGCGTTTTTGTTTTCAGCTGATTAACTTCAATAAGCTTTTTAAAACACTGCTCTCCAAACATTGTTGTTAGTTGTTTGAAAAGTCAAACAACTAACAACCACCAATCAGTTGAAAAAACAGCTGATTGGTGGGTGTCCAAACGAGTCCTTACTCCAGAAGGGCCAAAAAGTTATAAAAGGTGGCAGATTTCAAAGATGACAGATGGCAGCAATAATATTAGTTATAGTTTGTTTTGCATTTATTACTAAAAAAGGGAATGGTGGTAATGAAGAAGAGGACACGATTTTAGATTGTAAGGAGAGAGGGGCCCTCTTGAATTGGTTCCTATTTGTTTTACTTAACTATTCCATCAACCCCTTAAATGAATTTATCTTTTTCCGATTTCTATTCATTGATTAAATATTCATTCGTGAGTTGGGAATTTCTTGTTGAATTTGAATCTTATCAACTTGATATTAAAACCTAAACTTGTCTCAATAATTTGGGGCGGTGCCTGGCCTATTATAGCCTTTTGCTCAATATGTTTATCAGATGACCAATCCTACTCCTGGTTGAGGGAGGTGTGTCAAGAATCTTATATTTAACAAGAAAAGAATGTTAAAATAGTTTATAACTGTATGCTAATCCTCCCCTTATAAGGTACTTTTTGGAGTAAAGTTAGACCCAAATTTATTATAGTACCAAAACAAGTTTAATGACTTCGAAAAATGTTAAGGGGAAGACAGAATTTGTTGAGAAGGAGGTCGAAGGATTAGCTGATGGAATGAAGGAGAATAATATGAGACTTAGTGATCTTGAATGAGAGGTGGATAGGTTGGAGTAGGGGATGGCTCGTGTGATTAAGTTCATGGAGAGTTTGAAACGAGAGGAAGCCAAAAGGAAGGAGATTGCCAACGAAGGGGTGTCAGCTACGGGGGTGGAAGAAACTCCTCGAAAAGAGTTACGAGTGGGAGTGAATTTGCATAGAAATGTAGAAGAGATGAGGAGAGTTGGGAGTTCCGCATCTTTAGAGGAAATAAATGGTGTTGAAAATTTTTAGAGAGGTGGTTGGTGTTTATAGTTACCCATTTTTGAAGATGACAATCCAGAAGGATGGATCTTCCAAGCAAAGCAATACTTTGAAATGAACCATTTGAGCACTGCGGAGAAGCTAATGGTTACGGCTGTGTGTTTTAAAGAAGATGCTTTAGCATAGTATCAATGGTTGAAAGTCCAACAGCCGTTTCGAAATTAGGCTGATCTTAAACAACAGCTTCTTCATCATTTTGGTTCAACACAAAGAGAAAATTTGTATGAACAATTCCTCGATATCAAGCAAGAAGGCTCATTAGCTAAATATTGGCAGAAGTTTGAGGTTCTATTGGGAGCTTTGTCGAAGTTGTTCATGGAAGTGTTATAGAGCACTTTTGTTAAGGTCCTAAGACCATAAATTTGGGTTAAGCTTAAAGTGCTTAACCAAATTGGGCTGAGACAAGTATGTTGACAACCCAATGCTTGGAAAACAAAAAACTTGCTCTAAGGGCCATGAGAGGAAGTTCAAGTCGAGCTTGGGCTAAGCCTAACAACTTGGTGGATTCAAAAGGGGGTTTGGACTGAGTAGGGTTCAAAAAAAATGAGACCACCTGAAAAGAAAGAAGAAAACATAGAAACAAGGGGAATCAGGTATAGCACCTGATTTATCTCTCCAACCTACAACATTATGAAGACAACCAAGGAGATGTTGAAACGTCGATTAAGATTGATGGAGGCTGAGATCCAGACACGACAAACCAAGGGATTTGCTTTTATTGTAATGAAAAGTTTAAACCCAGGCATGTCTATCAAAGGGAATTACAGATCCTTCTAATCCATGTCAAAGACAAGGATTCCCTTGTGAAGCATGTGGGCGAGGAGGACGAAGTGATGAGCGGGCTTGAAGAAAGAGATATTGTAAAGATACGAGCCACTTAAACTATTGAGCTCTCGTTGAATTTAGTTTTTGGAATTCCAACTCTTGGAATGATTAGAATGATAGGGAAGGTTAAAGGTAAAGGCGTGACTATAATGATTAATAGTGGGGTAACATAAAATTTCATCTTGGTAAAGTTGGTGTCTCTAAACTTACCTCTAGAGACCACTTATAATTTTGGGGTATTGATGGGGAATGGGGTTTTGGTGAAGGGCAAGGGGGTATGTCGGATCCTTCGAGTAGAGATATAGAATTTGGAAGTAGTAGAAGATTTCTTGCCAATTCCTTTAGGCAATGTGGATATGATTTTAGGGGTCACATGGTTAGGGACTCTTAGTTGGACAACAGTGGAATGGTCCAAGCATTTGGTGAGATTCAAAAAGGGAGAAGCTTCGGTGACTTTAAAAAGGAACCATGCCCTTAACAAAACTAAGGTATCCCTAAAGGCATTTACAAAGAAGATTCAGAGAAAAGGATGTAGGGTGATGATAGAATTTCATCAGATGCTCACCGAGAAGGTGGTAACACCAAAACCAATGGCAACAAAAAGATAGGTTGCATCTCTTAAAGGTAGATTTCTAGAGGTATTCACTAAGAGGATTGGGCTACCTTCAGAAAGAGCAATTGAGCTTGCTATTCAGTTAGAGCCAAGGGCTGCACCAGTTAATGTGAGGCCCTACAAATACCCACACTTTTAGAAAAATGAAATAAAGAGGCTGGTGCGAGAAATGTGTTCAATGGGAATTATCCAACCTTCCACTAGTCCTTTCTCTAGTTTGGTATTACTCCTTAAGAAAAAGGATGATAGTTGGAGGTTTTGTGTGAACTATCGTGCTCTAAATAGAGTAACAGTTCCTGATCAATTTCCATTTCCTATTATTGATGAACTTTTGGAAGAGTTTTAAGGAGTAACCACCTTCTAAAAGTTAGATCTTAAGTTTGGGTACCCCCAAATTATAGTGAAAGCGGTTGACATTCCCAAGACAAGTTTCTACACTCGTGAAAGACCCCGCAAATTTCTCGTAATATCCTTCGGTTTGTCAAATATACCGACCACTTTCAATCACTAAATAAGCTATTTCAACCTTATCTCTAAAAGTTTGTTTTTGTATTTTTTTACAATATTCTAGTGTATAGTATTAATAAAGAGAAGCATAAACAACACCTAGAAGTAGTATTTTCAGCTTGGCTAAGAATTGTTTATACTTGAATGCCAAGAAGTGTGTTTTCAATCAAAGGAACATTGAGTATTTCGGACACTAGATTTCTTCCAACGAAGCGGCAATGGATAAAGAAAAGGTGCGAGCTATGATTGATTGGCCATCTCTAAAAACTTTGAGGGAATTAGCTTTACACTATACACAACAGCTCAAGAAGGATGCCTTCTATTGGGATGAAACAACTGAAGAAGCATTCCAACAACTTAAAAAGGTCATGGTTACAGTATCGGTACTTACATTACCTAATTTCAACCAACCTTTGTTTTGGAGATTAATGCATCGAGTTTTGGAGTTGGAGATGTTCTTATATAGCAAGGAAGGCCAATATCATATTTTAGTCAAGTTTATCACAACAGATTAAAACTAATTTATGAGAGAGAGTTAATGGTGGTTGTTCTCATTGTGCAAAAATGGAGACATTATTTGTTGGAAAGACATTTCACTATCTTCATTGAACAAAAGATTCTTAAGTTCCTCTTGGAGCAGCGGGTAGTACCTCAAGACCATAAAAAATGGGTATCTAAATTAATTGGGTATGATTTTGACATCTAAGTCAAGCCTAGGAAAGACAACAGAGCAGGAGATGCTTTATCACGTATGCAAACAGTAGTTCAACACTCCTTCATAGCCCTCGCCTTAACTAGAGTGGCAGAAGAGCAGCAAATCAGATTTGAAACATATAATTATTAAAAGCTAGCACAAAACAAAAAGAGAGTTATAAACGTGTTCTAATGCATGGCCTAACTATTCATTAACTCAGGGGTTGCTGCTATATAAAGAAAGGCGAGTGATTTCCAAGACATCTTCTCTCATTCCACACCTCTTATTTGAGTACCATAATGGAGTTGTGGGAAATAATTCTGAATTTTTATGCATTTACAAGCGTTTGAAGGGAGAATTCTATTAGGAAGGAATGAAGGAGATGGTCAAGAGATATGTAGCTGAATGTTTGATTTTCCAACAAAATAAGTATCAAAACGCATTGCTAGCGAGATTATTGTAACCCCTACTAGTTCCTTAACAGATTGAGGAGGATTTACCACTCAATTTTATCGAAGGCTTACCTAAATTAGAGGGTTATACAACAAATTTGTTTGAAGTTGATCGATTGAGCAAATATGCACATTTCCTTCTTTTGAAGCACCCATATAACGCCAAGACTGTGGCTAGGTTATTCACTAAAGAAGTGGTTAGGTTACATGGATTTTCCAGTACATAGGTTTCAAACCACGACAAAGTTTTTCTAAGTCATTTTTGGGAAGAAGTATTCAAGTTGCAGGGAACATGCCTACATCATAGCACAGCCTACCGCCCTCCAACTGATGGGTAGACTAAGGTGGTAAATAGGTGTGTCAAAACTTACCTACATTACTTTGCCAATGAGAATCCCCATAAATGGAGTCGATGGTTGGCTTGGGCTAAGTATTGGTACAATATGACTTATCACAAGTCTATAAAGATGACGCCATTCTGTGTGGTGAATGGGAGAGATCCATCTCCATTAATTAGATTTGGGAGTCAATAGACAAGGGTGGATGATTTGGAGAGACACTTGTATCAAAGGGATGTCATCTTAGATGAATTAAAACAATAATTGGCACGAGCTCAAGCAGGAATGAAGAGTGAGGCTAATAAACATAAACACATTAAGTAGTTTTCAGTTGATATGCATGTATTCTTAAAGCTTCGTCCTTATCGAATGCATTCTTTGTCCAAGAAGTTGAATGAAAACTTATTCCTGAAATTTTCCGGGCCATTTCGCATCCTAGAGAAGGTTAGGCAAGTAGCGTATAGGCTAGATCTACCTTCTCATTCAACTATACACCTAGTTTTTCATGTCTCCTAACTTAAGAAAGCCTTGGGTATAAGCCGACACCTACAACCACTACCCCCTCATCTAAGTCCAGAGCTAGAATGGCTAGTTGAGCCTAAAAAGGTACTGCAATCAAAAAATTATCTTGGCCGACAAGAAATGTTAATCAAGTGGAACTGCCAGAATTTGAGGCCACTTGGGAACTCAGTAATGTGATGTTCCTTCTTTCCACCTTAGGCACAAGGTGCGATTCAATAGGGGGGATTGATAGACGTCCTATTAAGATTACCTACTCTAGAGGAGCTAAAAAGCTTTGACATGTGGTAGAATTTGAAGATGACAAATGGTAGCAATGGAATAATGTTAGCTATAGTTAGTAAAAAGGGGATTGATGGTAATGAGGAAGGGGACACGATTTTGGATTGTAAGGAGAAAGGGGGCCTCTTGAATTGGTTCCCATCTATTTTAGTCACTGTTTCATCAACTACTTGAATGAATTTATATTTTTTTTATTTCATTTCATTGATTAAATATTCATTCGTGAGTTGCGAATTGTTTGTTGAATTTGAATCTTACCAAAAACGAGTAAGAAAAGATATAGGTAATATGGATACAATAGAACTAACTCATATAGTGATTCTTCCACTGAGCATTGAGAGCGCTACCATTCATGGTCAAAGTTGAAGAAGCAGTGATCTCAAGAAAAGAAGAGGGACAAGAAAACACAAAAAGTATTCTTATTAATGCTTATGAGAAAGAATGTACATAAGCCAAGAAGCAAAAGGTGATTCAACGTAGGGTTCTTTCCATATATATCCAATTCATAGCACCTATTGTTGAGTCCTCATGTTCCTAGTTGGGCCTTTAATAACAATCAACATGATGTTTGAGTTATAGAAGTGAAGAGAAAAAAATACCAATTTACTTCCAATAGGTTTATTAATTTGAAAATTATTATAGTACATACTTAGATGTTGGAGCAGGAATTTTCCTTCTTTACTGCTTAGTGGGTTGAATTTCCACTGTGCCTATTTTTCCTTTTCATTGTTGCTTTATCTAGAGTCTTCTGAAATGTATACTTTTAGCTCCTTTAGTAGCTAATCTTTCATATGCAATTTACGAGCCCTCGTCTTAGTTAGCATCACCGAAAAACTAATGCATTGTTGAACTCTACCTACTTAATGGCTTAGTGATAAACTCAAATTTTTATATATCTTTAGGACTTAATTCAGAGTCATTTACATTCATTTTTTGTTCATCTATAGCTTGTTTATCATGTCTTAGCATTATTCGGGTTTCATTAACGTAAAATGCATAAATGAAACAAATAGACTCGAATTGCACTGTTTTTGGGTTTCTGGCAGACTTGACCTTTAGTCATTGTGGGATTTTTATCTCGAGATTGTTTTGGCCACAAATTCTAAAATTTCATACTTAAATTCTTGACTCATTGACGGATGTTTGGGACAAATTGCAAATTTTTCTGAGTTAGAACTCAGGAGAAACAAATTCCCAAAGTTTGCACCAGATTCTGGATCTCTAGAATGACCTTTTGACGATGTTTTAATCATAACTTTTGACTCAAATGGTGGAATTTAGTGATTCAAGTCTCATATTGAAGATACCTCAAAGAAAAATCTACTGATAAAATTTGAGCTCCGGAATCATCACCGTTTGATTTTTATACAAAGTCAAAATTGACCCTGGTGTATTGTCAAAAACGTAGTTCAAAGCTAACAAAACTTTAATCGATTTTCAAAGCACTCAGATGACATGGCACGACTCCATTGGTTACTTAAAGATGACTCAATGTCCACCTCATCAAGACACACCACTTTGGATGGCTGGTTAGGTAGAGGACGAAGAGAGTTGCGACCTCTGTCAATCGACTTGAAGACTAGGAATTCCATTCCTAGTTTGCCGCTAATATTAGGTTACCCACCTAATCATGAGAGGTGGATATAAAATTCGACTTTTGTCCACATGTGGTGGCGGAGTCTCTTCTGGGTTGTTCTCTAAAAACTCCCAGCTGAAATCCTATTTCTAATCTTTCTTTTTAGACGCAGTTTTATAGGACCATTCGGTGGTAAATTCGTTTTACAAGGTATGTGTAGCTAAGTGTTTAATTCAATTATAAAGAGTAACACCCTTCGAACCTATATTAATTCATGAGGATTTAATCTTAATCAATTCTTGTGTTAGTGATTTGCAATCATGTGTTTGAATTCTGGCACTTTAATGACTAAATTAAACTCGTAAATCTTAAAATCCAGAATTAAGATTTATAAGGGATTTTTAGATGCTATTCAATTAATTGATGGTAGTAGTTGCCAAATTAATTGATTTATAGCTAGGTTGATGATAGTAGTTGTCAAACTTACTCTGAGAGAATTCAAACTTTGTCTTAAACTGATGATAGTTGTTGTCGAAGTTTTCAAGGGAAGATCATTAATCCGACTATAGTAACGCTCGTACTCGACATAAGTGGATTAGTAGTTATGAATCCTATGATTGTTTGCGAAGATTTGTTTTCTTAGTAGTTAAGAAGCATAAAATCAGTAAGTTGGTGATCATTGATTATGTAAACACAATGCGTGAATAATCCCTCGAGTCCGATGAATGAATTAATTGGTTTTGTTGGCGAAATCCTTTGCAATTGAAGTTTCCATAATTCTATTTTTATCCTAATCTTTCAAATCTAATTTTTTCCCAAACTGTGATTTAGTATTCGTTTAAGTTTGTGTTCTTTAAATTCTAAATTTTTGAGATCAAACCCCCCAACTTACTTTTTGTGCATTGGTTTGAGTTTAATTTAATCAATTTCTTTGAGTATTGCTTGTGTCAAATCTAATTTTTTTGCGTCAAATTATATTTTGATTTATGTTTTCTGTTAGTTATTATTTGATACTTAATCATTTAGGTTAGATTGCATTTTAGATATTAAATTTTGTTTCCTTTATATTTTTGTGTTGGTTTTTGTGAAAGAAATTTCGTTGACAATTTTGACGATAGTTAGCATTCCATTATCAGATCTTTGAGGAAATGATCTCTACTCCTATATTCTACTTGTTATTTGTGTAGTAATTTGCAAGGGTAACGATGCCTTGTCAAATTTTGACTTCTTTGCTGGGGATCTATCTAACTGTTTGCTAACGTATTTTTTAGCATATTTTTGTTATTTGTGTTTGTTTTGTAGGTTACATGTCTAGCAGTTCTGAGCAAGAACTTTCAGACAGATTAATCGAGCAATTCTACGAAGAGCAATCATTCTTCATCAATCGCACACCTCCAGATCACTCCTCCTTGAACTGTGCATGTTGCACAAGGTGAAGGAGGAAGAACTTCCGAGTTTTGCACACCTTTTCCAACAGCCAGAACATTCACAAACAGAATTCGCAAATATGGAAATCAATCCGCAGAGAATGTTGAAGGAGCTTGTTGCTCCTAACCTTGACAACCAGCCTTTGTGTATTAATGTAGAGCATGTTAATTTTGAATTAAAGTCAGGTTTTATACATTTGTTGCCTGGTTTTAATGGTCTTGCAGGAGAAGACCCATATTCGCACCTCAAGGAGTTTCATATGGTATGCAATGGAATGAAATTGCAAGGGGTGGACGAGGATTTCGTTAAACTAAAAGCCTTTCCTTTCTCATTGAAAAGTTCAGCCCAGGAGTGGTTGTTTTCGATTCCCCCTAGTTCGGTAACGCAATGGAATGATTTTGTTAGACCCCGTTTCCAGAGCACAACTATCCAGAATATCAAAAGACGTGAACGTATTATCCTGTAAGGTTATTTCTATGGGATCTCTCAGGACAAAACTAGTTTCAGAAGTGGAATCACTAATTTACTTCTTTTGAACAATTGTAACTCCGTGTCTCTAGTTTATTTTAAAACAACAATCGTCTCATTCGGAGCTCTACCAATCAAGATATGATTAAAATACCGAAAAATGTTTAGTAAAACAATCAATTCATGCTCTTTTAGTCGTTTCCCACTTTCTCTCCTTCAATATTTTTGGAATCGACTCCAATGGATACCAAAATTTTATGGAGAGATAGAGAAATAAGTTAGGAATCTCTTAATCCAATACTCACTTCATTTGGTGATCGGATGATAGAGTTATGGCCGAACGAGTCAAACCTGGTTATGTCCTCAATCATATTGTACCTATCTTGGGACAATTGACATGTCTTTCACTAGTGAGATCAGATTAAGGTCATCTTAGGACGGTTTTGATGAGGACTTCTAGATTTTCAACTTTCATGAAGACTCTAAAAAGATATTTTTCCATTTGGAGGGTCAAAACATGGGTTAATAAGGAAATATTTTATAGGACCTCTCGGGAAAAGTTCGTCGCGGTGAAACCAAGAAATATTTTCGGGTACCTCTTGGGAAAATTTCACCGCGTCCAACCTATAACTTTGTCGTGGCAAAGTCACAAGATGGAGACGAAAACACCTTTCAGGAAAAGTTTGCCACGGTCGAAGCTGACTTCGCCACGGCGAAACCTTCTAACCTGCAACTCTAACTCAACATTTCAACATTAAAAATATACATACACTTCATATCAATTCAGCTACTAAGTAATTTTGTTAAATTCTTAAATCTCCTCTCAAATAATTAATCCCATACAACCCTTCCAATCTCTAATATGTTATTCAAAACCAAACAACAATTTACAATCACATACTCATTCCTCTTTCACAACCATCATCATACATAACAGTAAATCCTCAAATTCTCATTCTCATTGCTAAACAAGTAAATATTTAATCAAGCTTTAGTTACATATCAACATACACAT